>CABFVZ010001319.1:147234-190412 GCA_902151445.1 Timema monikensis
ATATATATATATATATATATATATATATATCAACATAGAACTGGCTGTACTTTCTTAACTTTCACTTGAACCTCAACCGCATCGGTGGGCACGCGGAATAAATGTCCGGCTTATTAAGTTTGGTTTCAAGAGGCCAGGGTTCAAATCCCGGTCGGGTGTATAGCGGGTGATTTTGCCTAAACAGTTTCCCCCTCTTACTCCATGAAAATGTGGGTAAATTTCTTATTATTATACCTCCATCTCCATTAGAGTAATTAAATTGCGGATAGTCCGGACGCGGTGGGAGATATATAATATATCGCTAGTAATGTGTTATATTTAGCCTATATATATATATATATATATAATACCACTAGTAATTTATTACATGTATTAGTAGGTGTTCTGTCTTACGACAAGTCAATTCATTTTTCCTTTTGTCAGTGAGCTTAGACCACCAATACGCCCTGTCCTTTGCCTTTAGCTCCCAGAATTTTCTTATTTTCTTCAAGTAATCCAATATTTGATTCCTTTTTCTTCCTAAGCTCCCTCTCAACCTTTCCTACTATGACGTCATGCAAAAGACATTTCCTCTTAAGGACGTGTACAACCCAGTTTGCTATGTATCGAAGAATCACATCCAAAATGGTTCTCTTCTCACTCACTCTTCTTAGGAATTCTTCATTTGCCAATTACATAAATTGAGATATCATAATGCGCAATAGCTATGCTTAGTTTGAATAGGTTTTATATACCAGAAAGTTGATAGTCATGACAATATTAACAAGATAGTGCACACCACAAATCCTGATAGCTAACGAAATTGGAAGAAAATGATATCCGGGTATTAAGTATTATAGCGTTATTTGGTGGTTTTATTTTTTGTTTTTTGTCACTGCGTCTCACTACCCGTTCGGGTTATACGCATATAAACTAAATACGCTGATGCGTCCGGGTTAAAGAGGGTAGGATTTAAAGGAATTGTACCCAAATTTGCGAGTAAGGAGAGTGGAAAACTACTTATTAAAATCCCCCTTCAGTACACTCGATATGGATTCGAACCCCAATCTCCCCGTAATATACAGTCTAGTCTATTGTGAGAGGGACTCCGTAGACCATTCGACCACCGAAGTGTGTTATTTAGTTTTGGAAAGCTGATTTTAAAAGGAGGGTAGTTATAGACTTCATTAGATGAGGAAGAGAGAGATGGGAAGGTTAGTAAAGTTTAAATGCGTCAGCATTCATATTTGTGGAGGGGATGGAAAATCACTTCATTGGGAGGAAAAGGAATGCATCTAATAGGGATATAAGGGTGTTACTCAAGATTCGAAGGCCTACCCATCAGCCATTCAACCTGAAATGGTTGTTATTACGTTTACCGGGAGATTGATTGACTAGGCTATATAAAAACCATCCCCTAGTCTAAGGAGTAAAGCAAACCAATATCTCAGTAAACAAAATAAAAGTTAGGGTTTAATAAGAGATTGGTTGACATCCGAACCTCGACAATATATGAGACCCTTGTCTCAAACTTCCGGGTCAAAGAGCCATCAAACACACCTGCAGGTATGTGAGCTAACGTTTACCAATGAAATATTAAGATACCAAGGCGCCATAAGCAAAGCGTGACCGACTTCTTCTTTTACACAACACCGGTTTAATTTTATGTGTGTGTGTGTGAGAGAGAGAGAGAGAGAGAGCGTTGGCACTCGTGTGTTTATTCCGTTCAAATACTCTATATATTTTCCTTGTTTATGTATTTTAAAATCATGTTGCGTTAGTTGAAGTTTTGTACCTTTTAGGTTTGATTGCAAACCATACTTCCGTTTTTCGTTGTTTGTTTTTGCACCGCATCTTCGGGTTATGCGAATATATAATAATTAAGTTAATGTGTTAAGGATGTGGTAGGTTGAATTTAAAGGAAGTGTGACCGCATTTGCGTAAAGAGAGTAAACAACTATATTTAGGGAAAACCAGCACCAGAACACTCAGCCGGAATTCAAATCCCTATTTCCCCGTCATTGGCAGTCTAGTCTATTGCGAGAGTGATGCTTAGTGAACTCCCATCACAGCGCGGTAATTTTGAAACTTGCGAAAATACTCGTTAGCGAGCAAACTTCCAACTCATGAATTCGCAAATTGCAGGCTGTACCAAAACAGAGTTAATTTTGAAAGGTTTATACTGTCGTGCGAGTCGGTGTAGTTTTGTTTCGCTTGCGACCGAGTTTTCAATCCGACAACACTGTAAAACCATGACGTGCCAAAGGATTGAGGCGATGGGATGCCACAACACGCCATTATACAAGATACGTAACTGAAGGTAAACACTATTATTGTAATGAGTGCATCATGCAAAAGATTTGTTTCGTTTTATTAGGAATCCATCTTCCAGTTGTTTGCATCTAAGCTTGTCGTCTCAAAATTTTCTCAGGTTATATTACTAGAAGTTAAACCGTCCATTCAATCAATATCCACTTTAGCAAACTTGGCAGCGTGCTCGTCTGAGACACAGATGTTTACGAGATCNTCCCCGTTTACAATATATATATATTTTTTCTGAATTTAAATCACTTGTTAATAATTAGAATTCAGTAATATGTTATTTTATTTTCGCAACTATTTTTAAAGCATAAATATGCCCTAAAGATTTTACTATGCTAATAATAATAATTAGCTTGCCTAGCCTTATTTTTAAATGTGTATATTTGTATGTCATAAAACTCATTAATTTAATTTTATAAATAATCCCCTACAAACAACATTTCAAAATTAATGCACCGTTTTTAATTTACTACCTTGTTAAATTATTTTTAAGGAATATCACGGTAGCCAACGTAGGCTCGAATACCTTGTATACTTCTTAAAAAAATATTTAAAACGAGTTATATGTTTACTAATACAATCATTTAAAATTAAAGTTTAAAGTCTTATAAATAAATAAATCGAGATGACAGGATTTGAACACGTGAACTCTAGATTATGAGAACGTCACCCCACCGATTCAGTTAAATTGACCAATAAGTAACCATGAAAAAATTAAAATATATAATTATATTTTCACCCAAACATATATTTGTATTGAATGATTGAATAAATGTACAAAGCACTCTTTTTTATTTTTCTTCTGTAAACATATTTTGTACAATGGCAGGTTGATTTAAACAAAATCACTCTCAGAAAGCTGCAACCAAAGAGGAGTCCGGCCTTTAATTTTGAGACGTGCGAGTAGCGATTCGCTAGCGTATTTCTCTCATCTCGCAAACCCCTAATTTTGAAACTTCTGCGCTGCAAAAACTGACGTCACACAATCGAATAGCGAGCGGATTTTACTCGCCAGCCTCACACCGTGCGAAACAGGCCTTGTCTGTCGAGTAGGCAATAAAATAACAAAATGGATGCCATCCCCCTCTTCGGTTGCAGCTTTTTGAGAGTGATTTTGTTGAAATAAACCTACCACTGTACAAAATAGGTTTACAGAAGCTTAAGTACTAATTAAGCTAGTGGGTTATGAATTGAGAAAGTTTAATATAGAGGAAGTGAACCTGCAATGCGTGGAGGGAGAGTGAAAAATCATCTAGAAAAAACCACCCCCGGTTCATCCGAACGAGATTCTAATCTCGATTTCCCCGTCTTCTGCAGTCCTGCACAACATGAAACTAGCGCGTTATCCAACTAGGCCACGGAGGAGGTTAGTAATAAGGTAGAGTGCTTAAAACTACAAGCCAAAGGCATAGTCATAGTCATACTATAATCTGTTGACACTTATTTAACAATTCTAAGAGCCGTTTCGGTGGCCAAAGAGTCTAAGGCATCAATCTCGTAATAGACTTTACTACCGATGACGGGAAAAGTGGGGCTCAATCCCGGTCGGGTGTACTGAGGGTAGTTTCCCTAAATGTTTTTCCAATCTCCTTCCACGCAAGTGCACTTGATCTAGATTCAACCTTCCTAATACCTAACACATGAAAGTAATCAGTAAGTAGGTGTACATCCCAAACGGGTAGTGAGACGCGATGCTAAACAAAAATTCGTAGAGTAATTAGATAAAAGCCTAAAGAGACATTCGTTAAGGCATGCTCTACAAATGTCCCTTTTGAGAGATGGTGTCAATTTTGAAAGCTGTAATATAAAGAGTGAGCTTACTATATTTATATTTTATTACGTCTGAAAGCGTTAAGGGGGCTGCCCAACGGAACTCTTAGACCCGTTGTAGACTTCTGGAAATCCCTGGTTATTTAAAAAGTGGCCACTTATTTCAAAATATGATTCTCGTTAAAATGTAGGGGAAAGGTATTGACCAATATGCGACTCTTGGATTAAAGCTTTTGCAAGTTTTTTATAACTAAAATAAATAAGTAAAGGAGAGACTAACTAACGTCACAGCTCTGAGCTCATAGCAAATAATTAAAAACATAGACCTACTTTCCTTCCACAAATTAAGTTTTTTTTAAGTCACAACCAAACATTTAAATAAAATTGAGGATTATTTTAGTGGTTTAGAAGCTCTGTCATTGTAATTTTCATTTTGGAAAAATACTGCAGCTAGAGGATATTTTCCTATGAGTAGGCGGCGGGTGCGACTTTTGTAAATCAATATAACAATTTACTACTAAACCCACTTTGGTGGTCGCGTAATCTAACGCGCTACTCTTTGAATAGACTAGACTGCCGAGGACGGGGAGATTGAGGTTCATATATCTGTTAGGTGTACGGAGGGTGGTTTTCCAAAATGGCTTTCCACCCTCCCTCCACGCTAATGCGGTTACACATCCTCTGACTATAGCCTTCCTAATCCCTAAAACCCCTAGCGTAATGTATACTTATGCGTATAACCCGAACGGGTAGTAAGACACTGTGCTAAAAAAATTCAATTTACTGCTGCACCTAAAGTTTGGTGTCTCAGGCAGTCAGTCAAATCTGGGTCCTCCTGCGCGGCGTGTGGAGTACAACAACCTTATTAGTTTCTTAGTCTGCGTACTTGTAAGTGTGACGCCAGAAAAACGAAACGTCCTGTTTGAAACGTGAGTTGAACATTAATCCATTGTGCTTCAGAGAGACGTCCTCTCCCACTCACTCATTCACTATTCAACCATTAGACCATTACGCAATAGCTCAATGTTGTGGATGCCAGATCTTGAGCTGGCCCTCCATCCCATAAGGTGTAGATGATAATAAAGATCGCCGATTCAGACACCTTGCATTTGTCAGTTAGCGCGTGACAGCTGGTATAAAGGTTCTTTCCGGCAAGTTCAAAAATTTAACAATGTCATATTGGGTTGGTTCCTTTCCAATAATGGTGAATTGCTCCGATGGTTGAATGGTATAACCACTAAGGTGTTACTATCACCTAGACTGGACTGCCGTTTACGGCAATATCGGGGTTCGAATCCCGGTTGGGTGTATTGATGTTTTCCTAAATTGTTTCTCTCACTCTCTCTACAAGCAAATGCGGGTACATCTTCTCTAAAATTCTACTTTCCTCATCTCTATTCCATTAGCTTAATTGATATGTATACATTTAACCCGAAGAAGTAGTGAGACGAGGTAGAGAGAAGAAGAAGAGATCATAAAAAAAAAATCTTTTTTCTCCACGCCTTATAACAGATTCGGGCTAAAATCATTATAGTAGCACTAGTGAGGTAAGGATGAGTAAGTTCAAATGTAGAGTAGATGTAAGTGAATTTGCGTGGAGATAGTGGAATATTATCTATGGAGAAAATCCTTAGTACACCAGGATTCAAATCCCGACCTTTACGTCAATGGAAAACCCGACTAGATGAGACCAACATTTGGTCCACGTGTCTACTGATACGAGAAACTCTCAGATGTCCGATACTTTAGTTAAGTCAGTAGTGTTTCTCGGTTACCGGAAGGGCCAAATATTTATCTTGTGAAATTTTCAGTTTGTTCCCTTTCACCATCGGTAAATGTTCTATAGAGTTTGTGCTACTAGATCTACTTTCATGTATTCATATGCCAAGTCTTGTTATTTGCAGCTGTCACGTTTGGTATATTTATACTATCAATACAAATGACACATATAAAATGATAACATTTCGCTGGCAACAAAAACCATGTATTTTCTAAAAGGCCCTTCCTATGAAAATTTGACTGAGCCGCATCGGTGGTCACATAGTTTAACGCGCCACTCTCGAATTAGACTGGACTGCTAGTGAAGAATACTTTTGGTTTCACAGGTCAGGTGTACTGAGGGTGTTTTTGCTAAATGGTTTCCCACGCCCTCTTCATACTAATGCGGGTACACTTCCTCCAAAATTCTACCTTACTAAACCCTATTCAACTAGCATAATGAATATACGTGTATAGTCTAGTAGTTTCCAACCTTCTGTAGGGTTTTACCACAATTCTGGTCTTTGAGACCTTTATGACCTCTTGAGCGTCCAAATGCTTCTTTTTAAATTATCTTCACTTAATCTTACTACCTATCCAGGATATCCGCATTTAATTATACTTGTGTGGTAGGTATAATTGAGAGGATATGTACCTTTATTTTCATGGAAGGAGGGAACCGTGTAGTCAAAATCACCCCCAGTACCCACCTCAGACCGGAATTTGAATACTGACCTATCAGTAACAAACCAAGCCTAAATAATTAATTTAATTATTATAAACAATAATTGCTTATATAATAAATATATGAATGTGAATTAAGTGAATAAAGAGAGAATCAATGAGCCCAGTGGGTATTTTACAAGTTATGGTAGTAACCAAACACGAGACTGTTCCAAACGAGTCAGCATATTATATTTATAGCCCAATACTTTCTCGCCATTCAAACTTATCCCCCTTGACAATATTTAGTATAGACACAAGTGCCTGCCTGCACAGACTAATAGCAACTATCTAACAAGTAGCATTTACTGCCTCTACAGTGTTCTACTGCAGGCGTCCCTCTCGAAAAAGACTGGACTACCCATAACAGGGAGATCAGGGCTCGAATTCCAATCGGGTGTATTGAGGGTGGTTTTCCCAAAATGGTTTTTTCACTCTTTCTCCATGCAAATGCGGGTAGATTTCCTCAAAATTTAACCTTCCTCATTCCTAACACATTAGCATTATCAGTATGGATAGCCAGAAAGGGTAGTTAGATGCAGTAATAAAAATGTATACAAATAAATAAAACCTTGTTTGGCTTTTACCATTGAATTAAATAGATGCATTATTTACTCCACAGTCATTTGTCGCTCGCTTCATAGCCAAATGTTCAAAGATGTAGTAATGAAAAAAAAGTATTGATAAGTTATTCATTTCTAGTATAGGAATAAAAGTATTGATACCATACACATATCAGAAGAAAATTTACTATTAATAACAGAAGGTATCTTTATTGAAATAATATTATTATTATTGTTTAGAGGCCCATCAAAACAATGAGGTCATTAGGGCCTTGAAATATAAAAACACAGTAAAATCCCCAAGGGGGGAGAAATGGTAAATAGTCCACCAGTTAAAATAAGCAGGTGGATACAAAAATAAAATACAATATACAATAATAAAATTATGTATTTAAAAATATCTCAATATGAGAAAATATCCGTTTGAAACACTACATAGGTGTGCTCAAATGGGCTATTAAAATGTTTTGAGATATAAACCTGCTAATAATAAACAATAGGTGTAAAAATAAAAAGCAAACCTTTTAAAATATAACAAGTTCATTAAAAAAACAAGCATATTAAAATATGAAATGATAAAAAGACAGAATGAACATATTAAAGCATACTAAAAAAACGTTGAGACAAAAATATATTAAAGTACACTAAAAATGTTAAAAATAATCTCAATATGAGATAAAATCCAAATGAGCCAATTTATAAAAGTGACTCAAATGGCATTAAAAAGATCTTATAAAATGGAGTAAACAAATAACTCCATCCACGCTATCACGTAGTAAAAATCGTAGGTCACCTTTAAAATCAATAGCCAGGCGAATAGGGGCATATTTGCGACACTCCACCAAAATGTGGTACACACTAAAGGGAGCATCGCAAAACTCACACACTGGAGGTGGATTCCCTCTCAATAAAAATCTATGAGTCAATGATGTGTGTCCGACATGAAGCCATATATGTGCAGAATCTTAAATTAAAATTCCATCCATACTCGTTAACCACTCAAGTGGGCTACAACTCAGAACTATTGATCAAACAAAAGATTACATATTTAAAGAATAAACACATCAAATAAACTATTGACCAGCATATCGAGTAACATGACTGAGCAATTATCAAACAAAAAAATGTAAAATCAGCTAAGCAAACAATCAAACAACTGACATCATAACTCAATGACGGATTGCTAAAAGGTTTAATCAGCTATTTTTGTGCTTATAATACTTATTTTGCCCATATTTGTTAATTTTAAAGATAGATTAGCCATATTAAATAAGAGCCAGCATTTTGAGTTAATATGGACATGTAAATTGGATCAGGTGGTCATGTTAAATATAGACCTCTCCAGTTATTTGGATCAGGCTGTCATTTTAAATGGTGAGCAGCCATAATAACTGGATAGAAGAGCAGTCATGGTAAGGTGGCCGCCTCAGTCAATGAAAAAATATCAATCGCTGCCAGGCCACACAGCTTAAAATACAATGATCCGTGTTTTTTCTGGAACTATGTCTCTTTTCTGTCTAAGATTAAACTCCCTTTCGCCCTTCATCTGCAATCACCCTTTGTCATGCAATAAGAAAAATGGGAAAGAAAAATATGAAACTTCTTATCTCAAGATAAAGAGGAAAAATCACTGCTAGTTCTCAAAATCTTACAATTTTTTATTGTAAGCCTTTTATAAAATGATTGTATTAGTTAGAGAAAGGCTAAATCTAAAGTTCTTGTTAATGAATGAAGAAGAAATGAAAATTAAGAAATTCTACACATTAAATCACTAAGTCAAGTAATGCTGTATTGTTTCCATAAGGGGAACATTGGATTTAAATTATGTAAATATGTGCTAGAACAATTTTTCTTTGATGTTCAAAATAGTTCAACTCTTCTTTAAAAATACATCATGCTAGAACTCTTATAGGTAAAACTTGACACACTGGCACTTCACTAGCGAATTATCATAAAAGTATGTTCAGAGAAACAGATTTTCGCTTTAATTGCAAAATCAGTTACCTATAGCAAAACCTCCAACCAACGTTAGCCCAATTTATGCACAACAGCCGGTGGATGAGAGAAACATGCCTATCCTATTAATGTGGAGTCAATATAGGCTAAAGATGAGTTAGCCAACTTATCAATCGAACACCATGCAACTAGAAAATGGCATATATTTTATGAAAATATAGCTTAACCCTTCATCAGTTCTAAGCTGTGGCATCATCAGAGCCTGAGCTACACGAGTGTTGTCAGCTAAGTTCATCCCAGCTGTTATGCTGTACCATTTTATATGAAACCGTCTTTATTTTGAAGGCCTGATCAAGATTGCCACTGTCTATGCCATTGTCATTGTGATATGTGTTGAGTAATGCACTGTCTAGCACAGACCAGTAGTAGCCTGTGAAATCAATGCATGAAGAATCAATCTCTTTCATTCACTTACATGCTGGTGGTAAGTTGGTAGGACCATGGTAAGTTGGTAATACCATCATATCCAGCATGATACAGAGAAGAAGACGGAAGAGAAGGGATAGGGGCATCTCAATAAGGCTTAGAGATCAATGTGTGACTCATCTACTACCCCTTACTCTGCAGGAAATTATTCGAGTGATCCTCGAATTCAACTAAGAACCTAAACAGTCTAATTCATTCAGTTTAGGACCAGTCAATTAAGATGGGTTACAGACCAATTATTCCTTCAAACAGTTGCTCCAATTGTTTTAAATATGTTGCATTTACATCCATTAAGATGTTTAAGTTAACATTTACCTGACCAAGATACATAATTGATGGTCTGCCTGATGTGCTAAATGCCGCTTATTATCTTTTATTAAAATCTTCAAGTTGTATCAAGGCCTGAAGATGAGAACAACTGCAGCATGGTTGCATATCCAGAGCAGACAGTAAATTATAGATGAAAGACTAAATAAATATTAGATTTTGTATAGTCAAAGCACCAAGCTATAACAGTCCTTGTGTTGAGCAGATGTATTATTTGCTTGCAAGCTTGTCATGAAAGGAAAGTGTTGGTTTCTTTAACAATTCAGTTACTGATGACAGTTTCAATGAGTTGAATTAACATCATGGAGCTGTGAACCAATAAGATTATTACTGTATTACTATTTGGACCAATAATGTTTAAATAAGCCAATCTTCCTTATCTAAACTCAGAATGCCTGTTCTTGGAGCTTACCATTATGGCTCTTCCTTTCTTTCCCAACCTGAACAAATTTCATTAGGTTTACCTTACACTAAAATAAGAATGTTAAAACCCAATATGTTACACCTTCAAAGCTAAGTCATTCATGACCAGTTACCCCAAATGCCTACTTCTCAAAGCAAGATTTTTTATATATATATATATATATATATGCTACTCACAAAACCATCATAAGGTTAAATAAAGACTTCCTACAATTACCATGATTATCCAAAGGATCAGGAGGGTGTGAACATACCAGATTGAAGACAGGTCTTCTAAGGGTAAGTTTAAGATTCGGATGGACATCTTGAGTTTTTTCAAATCTCTCTTCCAAGTAGTTCCATGTATTATCACCTCAACAAAGGTGCGCTGCTGTAGTTATGGCAGACAGAGTGTCCTTTCATTCCACAGGCAGCCCCTCGCCCCCCTAATCCTTTCAACTTTGTTGCTTGCTACTCAACAAAAGATAAGCTATCACCGTTATTCTCTCCAAGGAGTGATGCCGAGTTTTGAGCCACAATCTCGGGGTTTTATTGAGTGACTCTCAAAGTCAAAGGACAAGGGCTCGAGTCCCTGTCAGAGTATAATGTTTCTGAATTACCTTAGGAAATCATTATTTACAGTCAATTGAAACATTTTTATTTAGTTTGTTTATTACTGTAGAAATATATTTTCTTCCCTATATTTAAAAAATATAGTCATTTCTTATTTTCAGTTACATAGTTTTTACGGTCACTACTTACGCTAATTATTTAAATACATGGTGTAGGGAGGTTAGACCTAAAATAAGTGCACCACAATTTGTCTGTACAGAAGATTAAAAAACCAAAGTGAAAACCACACTTTGTTCTAGGTGATAGCCTGATAAAAAAAAAATTGGAAATATTTTAAAAAAATTAAGGAGTTGGAAAAAGATGGCCAAAGGTGGAGAAAAATTGCAATTTTTAAAATTTCATTTCAATTAAATATAATTTATGTATTGTATGCCTACTTCACTTTACAAATAGGCCCTACTGTTAAATTCTTTCGAACACCATACTAACAAGAACATTGTATTCTATTATATAAAAAAAATCAGAATTAAATAAAACTCGCTAAACAATTTTTCCATTTAAAATCATTAATTTATTATTATAATATGATTATAGCCTATCCAAAATCAAATCTTTTAGTTTTTATTGCTATGTTCAGAACACAGGTTATTAACGGCTTAATCTGATTGGGTAGATATGAGTAAGGTAGCTAAGAGTAAGTGAACCCACATTTGCATGCAGTAAAGATGTGGAAAACCGTTAAATGTATATATATATATATATACATTTAATGGGAAAATCATCTTCGGTTCACGCAGATGAGATTCGAACCTCGACCTCCACATCAATGGCAATCAAACCAACGGCAAGCAACGGGTGTGGGTAACTCAACTTTGTAAACTAATATTTGTTTTGTCTCGACATCTTGGAGTGAAAGTATTGTGATCGTCAAAAATTCGAAATTTTGATAAATGCCAATGTTACATAGCCCCTGAAACAATAAAAAAGTTGTTTCCGCAATGCCATCTTACTGTTTGTACCTTGGATTGTGCTAGAACCGAAACCATTTTACCGTTTGGGCTAAAACTTTGTATCTAAATTTAAGGCTAGTTTATTGAAAGGCAAAAAGAGAATAAATCTATTTTCTCAAAATTCGCTCTAATGATTTTGATTAAATTAGATATCTAAACACAGTTTATCTTTATAAACAAGATGGACATTTTCTCATGAACATGACTTTGAGGGTACTTTACAAAGGGGAGATTTTCAAATTTTCATCATTTCCCCGCAACTATTTGAGACTCGTAATAACTTATCATTTTAAAGTTGTAGTGCTATTAAATGTAAAAATCTTTTATTAGCAATATATTTTTATAAAACCTATTAGCAATATATTTTTATAAAACCTATAAGTTTTGAGCTATAAACAAATATATACACTTTTTAATCAGGGGTGTATTGGAGCGGGAACGCGGGGGAATGCTGTTCTGGCACTGCTTTTCGTGGAAAAATATTTAAAATATTTTTTTTAGCAAAGTTTTATACTTTGCAATTCCAAGTTAACTAATTGATTTTATATCAATTTTATGTTAAAACTTTTTTCATACTATTAATCAATAAATTCTGATGAAATTGACAGTGCTCTTTGTGAATACCGGGAATTTTAGGGGAAGTGTGTTAAGTAATTTTCTGCCTTAGTAATCATTAAAAAATGCTCCAAATAGCTTCTAGAGGCACTTATATTAGTGCAATTCTTTCCCCTATGGTGTTTGGGTGTCCCAAAAACCCACTTCAACTTTGGGGTTTCTACGACCTTGCGTTCTGGCTCTGTTAAATTTATGACTACACCACTGTTTCAAGTACAGGTTTTTGAAAATGAATTTGATTTTATGCTCTTTGGTTGACAAAGCTGTTTCTCTTTTCTCATTTTTTCTCTAACAGTTTTCCTAGTTCCAAATGCCATAGCGTCAGGGGCGAACCGAGCTAAATTTTGCGCCCGGGCGGTATTGCTTCTTGGTGCCTTTCTACCTAACCAGTGGATAATATAGTCCATTCACCATAGTATAGTAGGTAGCTAACAGCTAACAAAATTTAGCAGATCAAATCTCATATATCCATTTGCCAAACCATATGATCTGCAATGACCATAATATGTTGATTTATTGTCACTTTTGGCAGACAAAACATTCACAAAAACATTTTCTTTTTTCTTTTTTTCTTTTGGCAGTTCTTAAATCTTCTGCTAGCTGTCAGCTACCCCATTTCTCATGGTGATTGTACTCTTGGAAAATATGAAAATAATTCCCAAACCTAAGAACTCCAAACCTAACGTAGCCTGGGTGTGATAGGAAAATAATTGAAGGGGAAACGCCACAAATGTTAAATATATGTTTAACGTTTCCCTCAGAGATTGTACAAAAACTGTTAGGATTGCAAATAAAACCATAAAAACCTGTTTTGTAGAAAATATCATCCTTTATTTTTTATTATAAGTTTAACAAACATTTTGACATTATGAACGGTTTATGTTATAATTTCAAAAAAAAAAAGTTTAAGGGCGCCATTATTTCAAGCCGGCAAATGTAAAATAACTTTTTAAGGGTGGCACTAGATTCTATTTTACTCAGCGCAAAATTATACTAATGCGTAAAATTTCATGTTAGTATCAAAAATTGAACTTTTGTTAAGCTTAGCAACTCCACTATAACACCCTCCCTGTCTACATTAGGTTTGAAGTGGTTAGGTTTGGGGATTATTTTCATTTCCCACTCAGGTTATGTTAGGTTTGAAGTTGTTAGGTTTGGGGACTATTTTCATATCACGCTCAGGCTATGTTAGGTTCAATGTTGTTAGGTTTGGAGATTATTTTCATATACCGCCCAGGCTACGTTAGGTCATGTCTAGTTCTTTTTGGCGTCCCGGGGAGGCGTCCGGTTTGCACGGCCCATAAGCCACCCCTGCATAGAGTAAGTAACAGTGTATAATCTGTTCAGAATAGGAATTGTTTTCTGAAAGGCCTTTATCCCTAACAGAAAGCTATTATATAGTAGGATATCGGTAGGAAAAGAGGCCCTTCAGAGAGTAATTCCTACCGTGAATGAAGTATATATATTATTTCATTTATGATTTTTGGTCTAGTGTTTCTACAACAATGTATATACCTATTAATTCATTTTACAAATCTTAACAAGTTTTAAGTAAATGTCTATTTCAAGATAAAGGCAATAGAAAGTCTGCATGGTGTATCATACAATTTATTTTTTATTACTAAAATACAAATTGCCTTTACCTATATGTGAGTAGGTTTGTGGACCTACAATTTCTAAGACGCTTTTTACTATTATTATTATTATCATTATTATTATTATTATTATTATTATTATTGGAGCTTGTCAACGTCGACGTATCGACACAACTAGAGGTCATGTGACATCATTAAAATCATTTGACTCATGTTAATGTGTACAACAAGATCCATAATATCTTAACCTTTTTTTAACAGTGTGTGTGTGTATGTGTGTGTGCGCGTGCGTGTGTGTGCGCATGCGTGCGTGTGTGTGTGTGTAATTTCTATAAAAAAACTATGTCTTAAAACTAGAATAATTTGATGAATATTTTCAGGAGACAGAAATAATAGCTATGACACACCTGCCCACCCTCCCCTAAGTAAACTCCTGGATGCGCCATTGAATCTAAATATCTTTAAAATTATTTTTTCTATAAGTGAGAAAAGGTCTTGTTCGTCTATAAAAAATGAATAAAACTATTTGAAGAAATCCTTTTCGCCTCTCTCTTCCTACAAAACCAATGTTACACAAATAGGTTTTATCTAATCAAGGAAAACTGTTTATGCAAATTATTTATAAGGTAAACATAATCAAGCCTACTCTATAAAAATACTTTTAACATAGATCATGCAAACACATCACAAGGAACATTTTCAAAAACTAAGGTTTGGAGGTAATAGTAGTAACAAGGTGACAGACAATTAGTGTCCAGTCAAGGGTTTTACATGAACAGAAAATAAATGTGAGAAGGGAAGGGGGAGTACAGAAAAAAATATTGGGTTCTAGCTTTGTGAAACAATGTTTATAGCTTTGACCACCAAGGGGCATGGCTTGCATCATAATAAAGAATTATAACTTTGTTAAATTGATTAAGCTATAAAAATTCAAATTAAATTTGCCACTAGTTAACTGTTCAATACCAGGCTAAGGAGCCACAAATGTAAAACAAATCATTAAGTCACAATGGTAGATATGGCATTTAACTAAACATGTTTTATTGGTTGGTACTAAGGACTTGATTAAAGGTGTCTGTAATGCTGCACATCTCAAACACATTAAAGGTATATTGACATGGCAGCACACCAAATAAATGATAATCCATAATTGTATAGTTCCACCCATTATGAGAGATTTACATTTGTTAAACAAATATTTTCTCTTGTGAATGTTCAAAAGACTCATTGCTTAACTTAAATCTCTGAATACATTTGTAATTGATATGTACAGGTTCACCAATTACCACTAGTATCTTAATACAACATTTGCTATGTTTTCTAAATTTTCATTTATAAAAACAATAGAATAAATAAAGTATAAAGGAAATTTCATTTTTCATAAAATTAACTAGTATTAAGTCATGTAGTTGATGTTAGCTTGAAGGAGAAATGTATGCATTCACTCTGCAACCAAATGTTTCAGAAGGGAGTAAAAGACAAAAACATGTGTTTAAATCAAAGTACCTAGTTCTTAAGTTGAATGTTCTAAATTCCTAAATATTAGAGTATTTGTTTGGGTTTCTTTACATAGTTCCCTTTGTTTTCCCTCTTTTTCAAGACACAAAAAAATTCACAATTTTTACCCTGTTCTTCAGGTGTGTGGCAACTCTGTTTTATTCATGGGAGGGAAAACACTACACATCTGTTGAAATTGAAAATTTACATTTTTATAACAACACATTGAAACTTGTGACTCATGTAAATGAGAATATTTGACATTATGAAAATTAACAGCAAAAGATTAAAAGGAATTATCTAGCTTATGAGATTATAATTAGAGTTCTAGTTTCAGAATAAACAGTGGAGGACATGAGACCATAACTTTCAAAAGATAGGGAAAATATTATTAGTCAATTCAAGAAATGATTGTTGAAACAAGCAAAATTACAAGTGATCAAGAAAAAAATCACTAACCAAATCAAGCATTGGGTAGAAAAAGATTCCACTTAAATTTAGGTAGAAAAAGATTCCACTTAAATTTAGGTAGAAAAAGATTCCATTTAAATTTAGGTATCTTCAACAATGATTCAGATGAATAGATACAGACAACATCTAGCGTAATGAACCTGTTAAAAATGTATATTAATGTTAAAACAACTAAAGAAAACCATAAGAAACCAAATAGAAACTCAGAAAGGTTTTTATTATAAAATGGCCGTAAAAGGAAATATATTATTCCCAATCTTATAAAGAGAAACATGGGTATCCAACACACAAAAATATGAATTAAAATTGTGAAAAATTACACATAAAGCATAAATCCAATAGCATGCACACAGCCAAAGAAGAGAGCATCAGAAACAATACCCATCATGATTGGGGGAAATTTTTATATTATATCCCATTAGGTTGCCTTAAATTTTGTCAGAAAATATAATTTTAATTTTCAATAAATATCTAGGTTTATAGAGTTGTTGTACTGAATAATTGAACAAAAGGTTGGATTTCCTTAACAGTCAAATAAACTGTTTGAATGGTTGATAAATGATTTCAAAATGTGGTGGTTTAGTCAATGGTGTCAAACTTAGATTTTTCCCTATAGATTATGAAGCTAGGTTTTAAGATCAGGCCAAAAACAGCAAACAGAAAACCCATGAGTCTGTAACTGACTTCTTAACTAGGTTAAAGTCATTAATTAAGGACCATGGAAAATATACTTTAAGCCAATGCAACAATCACACTTAAAAGATAAATACCCATTAAAAATCCCTAGATGAAGTATGCCCTGTTAAGTTAATTCACTACAATTAGGACTAGCTACGAAGTGTAGCACTACCAACACCAAAATCGGGTAGTGACAAATTTAATCAGGCAGAACTACTCTAAACACAAAAAGCAGATTCCACATCTAGCTATTAGTGGAAGCAGTCTTTCCTTGACCAATTACACTTTGATGTAGCTTGTAAGATAGGCTGATAGCTTTCAGGGTAAATAAAGTGTACTTTTATTATCTTACCAACATATATAAAAGTTATTTTTGTTATTTTGAACCACTCAAGCCAAGCTGATACAGAGAAAATTAACTATAAGAGTAAATTAATGTCACATAAGAAGAGTGGTATTTTTTTCTTTCAAATAATAAGCTATCTTTGTATACAAATTTTAATTTCATTTTTGAACTTATATTATTCTTTTATAAGTATAACCATTTTTTATTTTACTTTTTGATCTTAAAGTGTAACTGGCTCTGTGGTATAATGGTCAGTGCACCTGGTTACAAGCCTAAGGGTCCCAGGTTTGATTCACGGCTAGTACCTTGAGTATTTTTCTCGAAAGAGGAACTCCCGCCAATGGTCACCAGGGTTTGGTTAGTTAGGCCTATGTTAGATTTAAGTGTTTCCACACCCTCATAATCAGTATCACCATCACCCCATCTCATTGGGCTATGGAAAGAATCTCCAATGAAAGAATGCATGATTAGTTTATTTTGGCAATACACTAGTACTGACTAATCTTTCCAATACTGGGCTATGAATGATGTAGCCCAGACACGCAATATTATTATTATATCGTAAAGTGTAACAGCTCAAATTGCCTAGATCATATAAGCTAAAGAATTAAATATAGGTAGTAAATTATTATGACTGTGTAAGAAGAGGGTTAAAAATAGTTTGAATATTTATGGGCAGTTTCTAAATTTATATATTTGAAAATATTTTAAGGCAGCTTAAACTTGATTTTATAACAGTTTTGCACCCCAAGGGAAGTATGTCAACTATGATAAGTGAAATAAAATTAATGTCAGCTTTTGAGTGCTAATCAAAATAACTAATTTATATTATTTAACTTGGACACTTATGACCCCTTAAGAGAGGAAGATAACAATATATTAAACATAAATGTCTAGGTGGTGACCTATGTGTGTACTTAGTTTGGTCAAAATAGGTAAACAATATAAAAATGTCTGCATTGGTAGGTACACAAACTGTAGTCTGGTTTGCTGGTGACAGGGAGGTCAAGGTTTGAATTCCTGCCAGGTGTTGATAGGATGTTTTTTAATAAATGGCTTCTCAGTCTTCCTCTAACTAAATGTTGATAGATTTACTTTACATTCTACATTCTTCAGCCTTAACCTATTAGAATAATTAAAAAGTGTAAGGTAGTAAGTAAGACATAAAATAAAAATAAAGTATAAGTGTCACATAGAATTCTTAAGAGAATAGGGAAATGCCTTAAATAACTTAGATTTGTTTGCTCCAATCTAAAATCAATACAAGTTTAAAACAGTGTTATAACTTCAAATATTTTTTTAATATATATTACAGAGTCTGAAGAAACGTCTTTTAAAAATTGATCTTTTTGTGTTACCAGTAAAACCTTGCGAATATTTCGCACATTCAAACCCCCCAAAAAAAAACTGATTTAGTCTTTTGTTGGGTTGTTGAAATTAATTAAATACTCAGCGAAGTATATACACAAAATAATAAAGAGAGTTTATTTTATTTTCAGTAATTGATACAAAAATACTGTTAGATTTTTCTTTTAACTAAAATTTTAAACAAACAATGTGTTTTAACGTAATCTGAGTATACAATGTCAGAAGTTGGTAAAAAAAAAATCCTATCCACTGACACCTTATTCATTGCTGTAGGCTTTGTATTAGTTGAGAGAAAGGGATGTTGACAACAGAAATAATATATAGGATAAGTTGTGTATGGCCTATTTTATTTTTCTGTATATGGTATGTTGGAGACCATAATTGTACTAATAACCTTTAGCCAATAACAATAAAAATAAGAACCTATGTGCCACTGTCCCATTCCTAGTAAAGAGACTGTTTAATAAAATTATGTGATTGAACTCACCATGGTGTTTTTGAAGAGACGACTTCCACTACGGTGCAACGTGCCACTTTGAGCGTTATCACCATTTAGTTCAACATCAGTTTCATCTAGGCCACAATGTTGTGTCAGTTCAGACAACTCGGGGACCGGCTGAACCTTCAATAGAGCAATACAACCCCATTGTACAGAATCAATAAAAGTATTTAGGCACTTTTGTAAAATACAAATAAAAACAAAAGAAAATATATGTCAAACCAAGAAGTTGTTAAATAAATATTTTAATATTTTGGGTGGTTAACTCAGAAACTTATGACTGAAAGATATGTTAAATCATTAGGCCAGTGTTTAATGTCAATGTCAATGTAAACAGAGTGAACTAAGTTAAATTGGTTTATTAAACTTGCCAATAAATGATAGCCAACTGATTAGAATAAAATAAAGAGCTAGTACATCTTGTAAGTTAAATTATTTTAACAAGAATTTGAGTTTCAAGCTCCTTATCAATAAAAATGATTCAAACACTATAGAAACATTTATTTAAATGTGGCTAGCTTATATAAATCAGCAAATGGAGGGAGCAAGCATGCATAAATGTGTTCCTTTGATTTAATCTCATTTAAAAAGAACTTGCCTAAAATTAATTCCATCCCATGCTAAAAATTAACTAGCTTTATTAGATATTATCAAAGATATCTTATTTCCGGTACCTTCTGCGATATATTACAAAACTAACTCAGAGTGAAAAGAGGTTTCACTTAAAAGAGAATTTATCAGACATGAGCTTATTTTATAGTTTGTCTTAAGTTCTTTATATGCAGAAAAAAATACAAGTGTAGCATAGTTTAAGCTCGCACATGACATACATGTGTTACACCCCAAGCGTGAATTTGCCCAGTTCATGAATAAGGCAAATTTATGGTCATTCCATGAATTGGCCTCTCCAGGAATTGGTTTATAAACTGCGCTGCGATTGTGCTGCCCAGTTCATGAACTGGGCAGCTCTAATTGTTTATCAACTGATGTTCTGGATGAGTTTTTGCTAGGCTCGTGAAATGGACAAACAAAGAACAGGTTTGGTCTTTAAGATATACTTTTAATCATCTTAGAATTAAAGGATGGTTTTTTTAATCATTTTATAATTAAAGGTTTGGTTAAGTTAGGTCGGGTTATTTAATATAATATCTTAGAATGAATTTCATTTAGGCTTTTAGTAGATAGTACAATGAGTTCCAGTTCATGAAATGTGCAGGATTTAGTGCAATTTTTGTCCCGTTAGTGAAATGGTCAAGCAAAGAAGTCGGTTCACGGAATGAGCAGACATTTTCACAATTTGTTAAATGAGCAGTTTCATTATTTGGTTGTAACACATGTATAGATTAACAAAAAACTTTTTGAAGTGAGTCCTAGAAAATCATTTTACTTCAAACCAGTTAAATGTTCAGCTGAATTTTAGGTAGGTTTCTTTTGTTTTTGCAATTTACTTTAACTTCATTTAATTTAGAAATAATAAGTGCTCCCCAGGAAAAGTAAGGTTATTAGTCTGTATTGGTATATTGTAGCGTTATTGATTAGGCCTACAGTTGACAACAGTCACTGCAGAAGCATGTAACTGTAGTAAAGGAATGACACGATCACCAAATGTGAGAAATCTTTGAATAGATTTTTTTAATTACCCGCCTCAGTGGCATAGTTGGATAACGCGTTTGTCATGTTGAGCTCGACTGCCGAGGACGGGGAGATCGAGGTTCGAATCTCGGTTGGGTGAACTGGGGGTGGTTTTTCCTAAATGGCTTTCCACTCTCTCTACACGCAAATGCAAGGAATGGACCATTTTTTTAAAGAAATTAGACAGGAATAGGTGTATGAATTATAGAGGAATAATGATAATGTACTATTGTACAAAAATATATGGGAAGATACTGGAAAAGAAAATAAGAAAATGGAATGAAGATGGATAGAGGAACAGCATGAATTTAGGGAGCAGAGATCTATAAGAGACTTGATCTTTGCTAGATAACAGCTGATAAAAGAAGGTATGAAGGTATTTATAAAAGCCATAGAAAGCAAGATAGCCTGGATAGAAATAAATTCTGGAAAGTGGTGGAGGACACTGGAGTGGAAAGAGGAGTTGTAATGAAAGTAAAGCGCATGTATGAGGATAACAGGAGTTGTGTTAAGGCAGAGAGTGGAAGGACAGAGTGCAGGAAAACTCGTGGAGGGAAGAATGAAAGCTATGATATTTGCTGATGACTTGATGGTATGGGGGGAGAAGGAAAAAGAAGTATAGGAACAACTAAAAGAATGCAATAAGGTGGTAAATAAATCATTTTTATTTTATACTTTTTGATATTTTATATTCTCTGGTAGGTTGATGATTCACGTGGGGCTTATGGTTTACTAACTCAATTCAGCCCTGCTTTAAAGTATTGTGATCTGCCAATTATATTTGTTATAGATATATAAGATAACACTAATAACATAGAATAATGTTATTAAAAACTGCAAAAAAAAAAGTGTTTTNGGATACGACCTAGTAAAACTATAAAGTTGGATGGAGCAGAGCTGAGAAAGGTTCAGAGTGTAAAATACCTTGGAGTGAGATTGAGGTGAGGGGTGGGAGTGGAACATATCTAATAAGAGGGCAGCAGGGTGAGTTCTATATGTATGTATGTATGTATGTAAGAGACCTGTTGTGGAGAAGAGAAGTGCCCTCTAAGTGTAATGAAGTGCTGAATAGGGTGTACTTTGTACCTATAGTCACAAAATGCAGCATAAACATGAACAATGAATGTTAGAGAAGCATTGAGAATGTAACAGGAGATAGTATAATGAATGAAGTAATTAGGGATGGTTTAAAAGTAATATCATTAGAAGAGACACTCAAGAGGAAAAGTTGGCTGTGGTTAGGTCATGTGATGAGAATGGAGAAGGACAGAATGCCTAAGAAAGCCTTATAGAATGAAGAGAAGGGTAAAAGACCTATTGGAAGACCACGGACAAGATGGATGAACCAAGCGCAGAGGGACATGGAAGCTAAAGGAGTGGACTGGAGAAGCATAGCCGAGGGAGAAGTTTGTAAAGATCGATAGGAATGGAAGAGGATGTGACAGACGACCTGTGGAGATGGAAATGTTGAATGATTATGGTGATGACTAAACCGAAAGAAGTAATGTTCATTGGATCTCAGATGAAGAAACTTCTGAGAAAGATGATTTATTTATGGTGAAGCTACAGGATACTAAATTGACAGCTTGGATTTTGTTTAAAGCAGTTGTGCATGAATTGCTTGGAAAAAGGAAAGAAAACAATTATGAATCTCTGGTGTAAGCTATACTAAAATGCTATAAAGATAAAAGACGCTGAATGTCAATGAAAATTTATTTTCTACATTCATATTTTAGTTTTTTCTTGATAATTTAGAAGCCGTGAGTGACTAACATGGAGAACACTTTAATCAGGAGATATCAATGACGAAAATACATTATCAAGGTCGCTGGGACCTCCATGATGGTAGATAAATGTAGAATATTTTCAAGCAGAAATAAAAAACTGACTAAAATAAAATATCGGTGGCAAACATTTTTAATTATATAAAATGTAAATATTACCTTGTATGATAATACAAATTGATAAAATTATTGTGTTTTGACATGAACGAAGTTCATGATGAAGATTGCATATTAAGGTGTGTATTCACTTGAGCATTTGTTCGTGCGCATTTGGTTCGTTCTGTTCATTTGAAGTAAAATGCTCAAGTGAATACTGGTCCGAGACCACAAGCCGAATGGAGCCAAATGAGCCAAACGCTATATAACTGTCTGTTTTTTGGGAATGCTCAAAGGAAGTCGGTTGTTTGCCTGTGCTTAGTGGATACGTGTTTTCACAACTGTTCAGACCATTCAGAGTGTTTGCCGCAATGGAGTGGTCCGCAGAATAATGCATGAGGTTAATAGCTATCTATGAAGAAAATCCAGTGCTGTGGAACCCTCAACATTTAAGAATAAGAACAGTATTTTTTTGTGTATAAATTTTGTAGACTACTTGCCCAGAAAATCACAATGTAAAAACATTGGTATAGTAAAATTTGTTTTAATTTTACTCTACATAATAATTTGTATTACTAGGCTCTACACTAATTATTTGTGCTATTGATTGAGGAAAACCAATCTTGTATGCCAAATGGAAATGAAAATAAATTATTGAAAATGTTGAGCATGTTTGAGCTAGTTTCAATAGAATGACCAATACAACTATTTTATATGAAATATAGAATTAAAGTACTTGTAAAAACAAATTTTCTTTTTCAGGTTTTAATGAAATCAGCTCATCTATTCAAACTAGATAATTACTTCAAACTTGTTAGTGGAAATTCCAAAAATATAGCAAGTATTTGATTCATGTAATTAATAAAATAAACTTTATTAAATGTATCAATAATATTCTAAAAATAATTACCTTAACTGTAACATGTGTGCCAGAAGACTTGATGAGGTCAATAATCTCTTCTCGACTTTTGTCATCCACTAGTGTACCATTCACCTCAAGCAATCGGTCACCAGGCAAAAGTCCTGTCTCATTATTATGTTGTCCTACTGAACCTGGTTCTGCAAATATCACTGCCCTAGTTTGCTGCTGACCACCACCAAGACGTTCAGTCACCATTGCTCTTCGTAATGAAAAGCCAAAGTCTCCTCTTGGTGGTGGCTGGCGTTGAATTGTGAGTACACGATGTTTAAGCAAAAATGCTGGAGCCAATGGAGGAAGAGGAAGCTCACCAAACAAATCTTCGAGTCCTTCTGAAGAATATCGGTTCCAACGATTGTGAAAACCTGAAAATCCTTGACTCTCACCAACCGGACTTAAACTGAATGGTGGAGTGGCAAAACTACTATTAGTTGTTGTAGTATCAGTAAGGCTCTCAGCACTGGGACTAGTACTGGTCACTGTAAGAAGTTTATTTGGTGTATCAATGGTTGAATTAGCTAGAAAAGGTGATGTAAGATTAGATGCACTGTGATCACCTGTTTGTATGGAAGATGGCACAAGATCATCACTGGTCTTACTTGAATCTTGTTGACTACTACGATGTTCGACTCTATCAAGACAGTTTTTGGAAGTGGATATTCCTAAGGGACCTTGGTCTGATACAGATGATTCTTTGACTAATATATTTCTGCTGTTAAAATTAAGTTTACTATGAGAAGTTAATTGAGGTATATTTTGGTATGCAATTACTTCATTTTGAAGCGTATTTCTCACCAAAACACTACTGGAATCACTCGAATGATTTTCACCATTATGATTTGCTAGGTCACCACTTGCAACACTGCTAACACTAAGTCTTGGTCCTTTAAGTATACCACGTTTTGGAGGGCGTGGGGGTAGTGGCGGAAGAAACCTCTGCTGAATACTGGCAGAGGTGGCAGGATTGCTAAGAGAGGTGAGACTAGCCTCACTACTGTCACTTTGGGTCAATGTGTCACTGCCTCGAACCCACAATGATGCTGATGAAGATGGACTAGCAGCATGACTGGAGTTTTCACAGTGGCTATCATTGTGTTCCAGGCCAGCTAGGAAGCTTGCTGTGTAATCTGCTGTAATACCACTGGGTAGTTTTTCCTTTTCTTTACGGCGACCACGAATTTTTAACGAACGCCTCACCTGGAAGTGGTAGAACAGTTTGTATAAATATTGTTATTTCAACGATGGAATGATTACAAGTTTATGGTATCACGCTAAGGAATAAAAACTAGGATTATTTGAAATGAGAGAGCCTTTACTAAAAGCATGATTAAAAGAAGTTACCTTTTATATTCAAGGGTGATAAGTCACCCTCTAAATGAGTTACTTTTTCTATAGGATGATGATGATAAGCCAGCTTATAAATGAGTTACCTTCATTTTAGTTTAAGGGCCTGAATGAAAATGTAATAACAAATAGTTGTATTACTAGAAATAGTGTTTAGACAGAATAGCTTAATATATTTAAAATATATTCCAATTATTAGTTTAAAGTTATAACTGATAAATCATAATAAATTGAGAGACACCATAATGAATTAAGAGTAGTTATTAGGTATTATAGTCTCATAAAGCAACAATATTTAACTCGTTAACATTTCATATTCATTGAGAAATGTTCAAGACTTTCTATTATAAAATAAATACATAGTAGATCATCATTATGCATAACAATACATGGCATTGTATAATTAATGATGCAGCATCAGTACCAAAGAAATGTTAGTCATCTTTATGTATTTAAAAGGGGAATGCCAGGCCTCCACCGTGGTTCGGATTCCACGTTAAACCGTAGGTCCTTCATTTCATCTCACAATCACCCTACCATTACACAATCACCCTACCATTACACATTAGCGTAAGTGCGTATAACCCGAACGGGTAGTAAGACGCGGTGCTAATAATAATAATATAATAATAATATTTAAAAGAAATGTGTCTAGCAGAAAATAAATTTAGTCTATCTCATAAAATTTAAGGAGGGAGTCAAAAATAATGAGAGAAAGAAACATGACAATTCAAAATATTGTTCAAAATGTTAAATTTAAAATATGTTATTTTCAAATAATTGGTTGTCATATGCACAATACGTTCATATTCAACTACAGTAAAGCTTTTTTATAACTCTCCCAAATTCAAATCTTGTTTGTGTTATACTATCTTCGAGCTCTGTTTGGTTAGTTTAAAAATATAAACATATTTTACTTTTATTTTTGCAGCTTTATTTCATGAGTTTATATTTTTCATTTCAAATTTCTAAGAAAATTTAAAACTGGTTTGTACCGCATCATACTACCCATTCAGGTTACATGCTTATGTACTAATTAAGCTAATTAAGAGGGAGGTTGAATTCAGAGGAAGTGTACCCACATTTGCATGTAGAGAGTGTGGGATCGAACCATGATCTCCCCATCATCGGAAGTCTAGTCTATTGCGTGAGTAACAAATTAGACCATGCGGCCCCCAAGGCGGGTTTATACATATTTATTTTTAAACATTTTGTTTGTGTTTAGAGCACTTAGTCTGTTCTGCCAGTGATGTGAGGTCAGGATTTGAATCCTAGGTAAGTGTACTTAGGTTGGTTTATGGTTTATCACTCTTCCTACAGGCCTATAAAGGTAGATCTCCTCTAAAAATATATACATTGTTGATCATTAACACATTAGCATAATTAATAATAATAATATTTAGCACCGCATCTTACTACCCGTTCGGGTTATACGCTTTAAGTACTAATTACGCTAATGGATTAGGAATTGGGAATGTTGAATTTGAGGAAGTGAACCCACATTTGCGTGGAGGGAGAGTGGAAAACCATTTAGGAAAAACCACCCCTAGTTCACCCGACCGAGATTCGTACCTCGATCTCTCCGTCCTCAGCAGTCGAGCTCAACATGACAAGCGTGTTAGCCAACTACGCCACCGAGGCGGGTCATTTGCATAATTAATATATATGTGTACAGCCCTAACAAGTAATGAGATCCAGTGAGGAAAAAAAAAAGCCAATTTCAATGATGCCATTATCTGTGTAAGATTAATTAGAATATTTTTTTTTCTATGGAATATGTCATTAGGAAAAATTATCTAAGTATGCTGTGTAGTAATTATATAATTTATTGTAATTATTTTGACTAACAAGTTATGTGTGTGGATTTTAAGCAAATGCACAAGCACTCAAGTTGATATGAACCATTTTACACTTTATATTCAAAAGTGCTTAAACTTCTGTGACTTTCTGCTTAGAATTAAATCTCAAACTGATTCCAAGTCAAAATAAAAAGTTAAAGTTCTACACCAGCCTTGTGTGTCATAATTACTTGCTTACTCTATGGCACTAGGAACTCTAAAGTTCATTGCCGCACTTACAAAAGTATGCCACCTATCACTATCTTAAGATAGTTCTAACCATTCCACCACATTATACCCTATCTCTTTCAGGGCCATTCTATTATTCTCTTCCTATTTGTGTATAGGTCTTCCTAATTGTCTATTCCCATTGTATTTGCCAATCAATACCCTGAGCATGGTTCTAGATTCTCCCATTCGTGCTGCCATGTTATGATTACCGCAATCTATGAGACATGACTATCCAACAATGCCTTGTGGAGAGAACAAGGTATGCAGCTCCTTCTCCACTCCCGAGTATCCTCATCCCTTTTTGAAATAAATATCTTAATAAGCACCTTATTTTTGAAATCCTAAATTTCTTTTTTTCGCCTAAGGTAAGAGATGATGTTTTACACCTAAAGAGAACAACCTGTAAATCTATTGTATTTTAGATTCAGAGTTTTGCATTCCTTGAAAGCAGGCGAGATATCAACAACTTACTGCCAAAGTTATAGCATGCATTGCTCGACTATTATGTGTGTCATAGGCTATTAAAAGATGTAGGTCTAGTTTAGTTATCAATTTGTTTTGTATTATTTTTGCAATGATCATATTATTAGTTTATACAATATGAGTGATCTGACAAGATATAATTTATATTAGTTTATTAATTCATGAGTATAAAAAAAGGATACCTGATGGTTATCCACAAGATCAATCATGATAGCTGAAAATTCAATCAAGTGAAAAATGATATCCTTAACACAAAAAATGAACCCGGGACATTTGGCTTTGAGCACCAATACTCTAACACGGAGCCGACCAAAGGTCCAGGGTTTGTTTCCCGTGACAATGTTGTCATTTTTCACTTCAATGAATTCTATCAGTGTGTTTAACCCAAGGGTTATTGATGACAATCTAATAAGGGTATATGGGATTGTTAAAAGGAAATTAGCTTGTGTTGCATAGAGAGAGGATGGGAAAAGAATCCCTAGTACACTCAATTGAAATTTGAACCCCTACCTTCTTAAAAACAGCCAAGTGCATTGAGTGTTTAGTGCTTGAGTAATGAGCATTCATAAGCCTACATTTAAAGGAAAAATTTAAATTGCTATGAAAAATCAGAGTTAATCACTAAAATGTCATAGGTTATGTAAAAGTATAAGACAAACTAATTTTTTTAATCTGCTAAAAAGATATAAATGTGCATGGAAAATCAGTATATCAATTTAAATACAAGTAGTTTTAAAATTCAAAAATATAATTAAAATATGAAAATTTTTTGTTAGAATCATATCCTGCTTTGTGTATTTTTTTTTACATCCATCACTGTTTCCAACCTATGGTTTGGGTCAGTTTTATATTCAAGCTATATTTTTTCCACTACCGGCTGACTAGGCCTGTCTTATCTTCATATGCCTTATAAGCCAACTTAAGACTAGGAAAGGCACAGCATCCAACCCCCAGCTGTTAACTTATCAGTGTGAAAGGGTAAATCCACATTTTGACAATGATACATTTTTCAGCCATACCGGGAGTCAAACTGGGTACCCTTAGCTCAGTAGGCAGACACGCTACTGAGCTAAGGTGTCAGATTGAGTCCTGAACCTAGATGTTAAATTATAAACTATTGAAAGCAAACCAAATCAAAACTATTTTCCTCCCTCTACCTTTACTCCTCCTCTCCTTGATTGATAAATGGGGTGGTATGTATCTTTTCATTAATCATTAACTCAATAGTTTAAGAAATTAGGTTAAAAATCGAATAAGCTCTCCATGTATTAAGTGTGTAAATAAATAAAAACTAATTACAGAATTCACAGTATTATTTTTTTGTGCAGCCTGTCTTAGTACTTATCTGGACTGCCAACCACACACGATATTAATATTACAAGATAAGATAAATTGTAATGATTATCAACTCTAATAAGTGGACACAAAACCAATCTAAACAAACAAGTTTCCAAAAGGAATTATTTTAGTTCTGTTAAAATAAAGTAATAACACCTATATTAATGCTGTTTCATTGTAAGAATTACACACAAATTACAGTATAAGCTGCTTTCCTAAAATTTAATAAATGTTTGTCTGTTGGTGTCACACCTATATTCATACTTTAAGGACCGAGCTATAAAATACTAAATGAACAAAGAAAAAATAAGTTACCCACAGTTGACTTTAAACCTTATTATTTAATTTGTTATTCTATTATATGTTTTTTCAATTAGGGTATGTGATTTTTTCCAACTTTGCACTGTAATAAAAGATGCAATATGTGTGTGTCACCAGAAAAATTAATAAAGTGTAGAGTCTACTGTGTATTGATAATATATCTTTATTTAGCATTGCACCAACCTCATCGAGCCTCAGTAATTCCTCAGTTGTCATATTTCCTCGATCTCTTTTCTTATTTTCTTTACGTTCTTTTTTCTCCTTTTTCCTCTTTTCTTTCTCCTCCTTCTCAGCACCGCCCTTCTTCATAAAATTAAACATCACTTTGTAAAAAAAAATATTTAAGTAATAAGAGAGTCTGAAAACAAAAGAGATAATGCAACAATTTATTGATAGCCTTTAGATTTTATGTCAGTAAGCAAGTACAGCCCTTAATCAAATAAATAGAATGATGTTGAATTGTTAGATGTTTTGTTGTATACAAATCATGCCAATAAAACTATTTAAAAAATTGAATACATATATTTTTATTAGCACCGCATCTTACTACCCGTTCGGGTTATACGCACTTACGCTAATGTGTAATGGTAGGGTGATTGTGAGATGAAATAGGAGGACCTACAGTTTAACGTGGAGTCCGAACCACGGTGCAGGCCTGGCATTCCCCACATTCACAAGTTGTGGTTAATACACGTCTTGTCAGAGGTGAAGGAAGGGTTTGAGTAATCAGATAAATCTGTGCCGGGACCGGGGATTGAGCCCCGGACCTCAGCATAGAAGTCCGACACCTTACCCCTAGATCACCAGGTCACCCTGAATACATATAATTGTATATATACACACATATATATTTGTATATAACTTAGTGATATGCTGTATATATTTATATATGCATTTTTTAGAGAAAAACAGTGCTAGCAAGTAATTTGGTGTGTATAGACTGCAGAATCTTTTTCCAATTTTTTTTTATCTTTAAAATATCTGGAATGTAATCTCATTACCATTTTAAAGTATCACTAGGAAAGATTGTATATTAGTATGATATTTTTAAGACTCCAGGGTCAACATAACTTAGTTAGAAACTAGGAAAATCAATATTAGCTGAGTGCAGCATACCACACTACAATAATTTATATTTTGAACTTTATATTCCTCAAAGAAACTAGTATAAAGTTAAATGGGAAGTCGACTATGAAAACTGTTATAAACAGGAACTTATGTAACTTAAAGAAAGGTAATGAAATTACATTTAAACATGTTAAAGAAACACCCTAAAATATATTAACTTAGTTATTGTTGTAAGGAAATTTATTTTCAACTCAAGGGAATTGTACAGTTTGATTATTTATTTTTTAAAGTGACAACAATTTATACTAGTTTACTAGTATTTATCAACATAGCACATCATATAATCCACTTTTTAAACATGATACTTAGAGACATTAGTATTAAAAACCAATACCTTAGCTTACATAAATACATGCAATCAGGACAATACACAATGTTTTTAATCGAGGAGGTGGGTGTCTAAGTACAGTAGCTCGAAGTGGAAGAGAGTTTGAACCTCAAAACACCTGTCCCTTGGTAAAGCCCTACACCAGCCTTAGGAATAACCAGTTGGTTAGCATCCCTGACTAAAAAAGGAAGGTCAGGTTTTGATCTGACTGAATAAATTGAGTGTTTTTCCCTCCATTGTGACTTTCCATATCTTACCAAGCCAATTCTGCTATAGTTTTTTACCTTTCAAATTTACACTAAGTAAATCTACTTAGTAATTGAACATATTTCGCTTAATTTAAATCATATATTTCATGTAGGTATAGAAGTAACTCTTCCAGTTTGAAAAATACTAAATCGCCAAACAATATTATACCTGGTCATTAAAGAAAGGGTGTTAACAGAAATAGCAGGTTTATATCTAGCCCATAGTTAAAACAAAGTGTTTTTAGCACTGTGTCTCACTACCTGTTTGGGTTATATGCTAAAACAAGGTGAAGTTAAATAATATCAGGTTTAGAATCCGATATAATCAAAAGATCCCAGCGATAAAAATTGATTGTTAAGAAACTAATAAAAAAGAGATAGTTGCCAAGTTATAAATTCCAATAAAAGACTTTTAATTTATGGCACCAATAATAGTTTAAAAGCTTTTAAAAAGGAATGAGGGAGTAATAAAAACTGTTGAAGAGGAATAAAAAGATGTATATCCAAGTGAAGATTTTAAATAGCTTTTGTTACCAAAGATAAATTTAGGCTATATCTGCAGTGTGCGTATAGATTCTTTATCATTTGCAGTAGGCCTATTCAAAAAGATTTCATTGGAGTAAATCTATGTTTATGTTTCAATGGAATTGGTGTCATTTCAATCACATATCTTTAAAAATTAACAAAGACATAACAAAACCAATGAGGTACAGTTTGCAAAATATATAGTAGTCAGGGTGTGATTGTAATTTACCTTAGAAAGTTTAGTAAGTCTAGTTTTTATTTTGCAGTAGGTTAAATAAATTATTAATATCAGACTAATTTTGTCCAGTTTATAGTTGTGTATATTTCACTACTTAGTATGTTCGAAAATTAGCTTTATACCTTTCTTTTTTACTTTGATTTGTTTAATTTGACTAAGAAAATTTGACAAGTTTAGTTGCTATTTTCTTGAAGCTTAGATAGCTTATAAGGATTAAAAATATAATCAAAAAAATATAAACTAGATTTAAGTACTAATTACGCTAATGGACTAGGAATCGGGAAGGTTGGATTAAAGGAAGTGAACCCATATTTGCGTGGAGGGAGAGTGGAAAACCATTTAGGAAAAACCACCCCCAGTTCACCCGACCGAGATTCGAACCTAGATCTCCCCGTCCTCCACAGTCGAGCTCAACACGACAAGTGTGTTAGCCAACTACGTCACTGAGGCGGGTTTTATGTGGTAAAAATCATTGTTAATTTAGATTAGATAATGTTTTTAAAAATAGTTCTTACGTGCAGGAATGGAATAAGACATGAATAATAAAATAGGAAAATAATAGGAGCATGGATGAAAATGTTTGGTGAATTTTTTTTTTAAATTCTGATATTTTAGGAAATGTATAGGACATAATACTTTTTAAAAAGCATATACAGATTATTCTATTTAAAATAGCCTATATCTATATTTTTTTATCATTAAAAAAAATAATTAAGATGGCAAATTAAAAAATTACAAGATTTAAAATTTAATAATTTTGAATAGTTAAGGGATTAAAACAAACTAATTCAAATCTCAAGCTAAATGTTGAAACGTAAATATTTAAAATTTGTATGTCAACTCATCATGATCCTTTTCGCTGCATGGCAATGTTCCTATCAACATTAAATTGTTTATTTGATCAACGTTATTCAAAATTTTAATTCAATAACACATGAAAGGTTAGATTAAATTAGGTTGGATAAGAACTGTAAATATATATATATATATATATATATAAATATATATATATATTCGGTTTTTAACTAACCTATATTAACCTAACCTTTAATGCATTTCCATATATTCATAGATTAAAATTTGGAATTATATTATAATTATTATATTATAGTTCCTATATACCGATATAAATTGTTGAAGGTTTAAAGTTAGCCTTTTATCATAGTGATCATTTAAAATAATAATTTATGCTTCTATATTTGTGATGTCATCTCTAACAGGTCTAGCAGTTGTAATTGGTCTAGTTTGGATGGTTATGTTTGTGAGCTTACATAGTTTAATTTCCATTAGTAGGTTTTCAGTAGCCCATTTCTTAAAACAAGATAAAAAATACAAGAATTTAAAAAATCTTATATACTGATATATATATATATATATATACTATATCAGTATTTCCCAAGAGGTGGCACACAGGCCAAAGACTCGTGAAGGCGGTCAGGCTGGCCCGAGGTCACTAATTAAACTGAAAAAGTAAATAATTAAACTAAAAATGTATATAATTAAACTGAAAAAAATATAGTTATAACCCAACAACACTGTTTTACACTGTATTTAAATCTTAACATGAAAATAATGTTTATAATATTATGAGGAACATAGTTTTAATTTTGAGTAAAAGTAGATTTACCAAATTAAATTTTCACACCTTCTGGCTCAGTCCATGAAAAAATATATAATTGTGGTCCTTGGTAAGCAATATTGATAACCACTGCTCTTTTGCTCTATATGATGGGTACTATCCTCAAAATATATTGACACAAGTCATGACAGGTTAAGTTTTGTAAGAATGGGATGGTTTATAGTTATATAAATGCCAACTATAGTGTAGCCTGGAACAAAATCCAAGAACTGTCCTTACCTTTTAAGCCATTTTTTTTAAACCTTAAATAAGTTAACAACATTTATTCTAGCATTACTCTCACAAAAATGTGCAGGTAGGCCTAATCAAATTATACTCAATTCAAGCTAGTTAAAAAACAATGTTGGAATGAAAAATTCAAACCAAGCTCACCTAAGTGACACAGGACCAAATATCATGGAAAAATATGTAAAATTGCATGACCAAAGCTTTATGTATATTACCTATATTATAGAGCCGATTAACGTGCAATAATCTTGTGCAGCGACCACACCTCCCTTTCTTATTTCAACAGACATTAATCTTGTAAATGGAAAACTAGACTTTTCTTAGGTAAACAAAAACTCTCTTGTACATAAACTAACAATATTTTGGGAATGTTTTCATATATGAAACACTGTATTTCACTAAGGATACCAAAGCATTAAAAATGTATTACCACAAATATACCTACAAAGAAATGGTGAATCTAATGATACTATAATTATATTTACAGGTATTTAAACTAATGTAATTTTACAACATTTAGACTCAATAAAACCTAAGTCAAGTCCAAACATAAACATACTTGACCAACACATTGTATAATCCATGATCCCCCTTCAACATGAACTCGTCTTATACTATGAAAGAATTTATACTGTGAATATTAATTGAAATTCTAATTTATTAGTGACTGGAAGGGTAAGAAGAATAGAGGAAGATTAGGTGATGGTGGGTTTGAAAGTAACCTCAATAATTATTTAGTCCTAAAATAAAATACTTATTTTAATATTTGACTTCCTGTGATAAATTCTGGTGGACGTTTCCAATGTACTATGTTTTCAGTTCAGTTCTAATGTAGTCTTGTGTGAGTATGATGGATTTAAAATAGCCAGTGGAAGAGCAAGTGGTTTTTTTTGTTTGGATAAAAAAAAGGATTAGTTAGTAATTTTCAGGAAATGTGCCTGTTGCGAAAGAGAGTGAAGTGTGGTTGGTGCAGAAGATTATTGAACATTAATTGTTTCTTTAGGCTTAACATACATATGACTACAGTTTTGATCATATAATTTGACATATTTTTCAATATTTATTCCTATGTCACTTTGGTGAATGTGGTTTTGAATTGTTCACTATAACAAAGTTTTTTAAACATCTTTCATTTAGGTCTAGTATAATTGAATTTCCTACATTTTTGTGAATGTAATGCTGGCATAAATTTTACAATTTTTGGATTTTTAGAGAGAAAAAAATCTAAATGGTATAGTTTTTAGGTTTTATCCCTACAATTTTACATCCAGCAAATTCAAACAAGGCTCAGTTAGAAATGAAATGAAAACATGAGCTGAGTAGACACACACACACTCCTAAGTAAAATATTAAAATAAAATAATATTAACTTAAATATTTTAAAAGTCAAATAGGACCTATCAATATTAATTTAAAATAAAGTAATTTATATTTTAAAGCCAAATAATGTGTATATATATTAAGTTCTTCTTCAACCTAGCTTAACCTAACTTCCATTAGTTTAAGGTAAACAAACTTACTCAGCTGACTTTATCTAACCTTGCTAGCTACCATTCCATTTGCTAGCCTAGATTATAATCTTAATTAGGCCTATATTCACAAAATATACCATTTGACTTTCGTAATATACGATGACTTTATATCATAAGGGATCATTGATCAAATGATGAGTTGATATATTATGTTTACATTTGGACTTATTTAAAGAGTTGTCTATGATATGTTGTAAAAATTATTTCAAATAAATTTAACTGTAGTATCATTGAATCTGCCATTTCCTTGCGAGTATAATGATAATATTAATTTTTTAATGATTTGATATTGTAAGTGAAATAAGGTGTGTTTATTATGACAAGGTGCTTGGGCCCTGTACCATTTCCAAGATGAGTTTTGTTTAAATTGTATACGGTAGTTATGGTAACATATATAAAATTTTCTAACAATCTTAATATCCTTAGGACTTAGGCCTATTCATATTATTGTAGTGCGTGTATTCTTGTTGTGTGTATTAATTATAAAAAATTAACTTACTAACTGTAATATAACAGAGAAAAAATGAGTACAAACTCACCTTGTGTGGGCATCATTCCTTGAAAGACCAATGAAAAATGTTTTCAGTTCTAAGAAGGGAAATACCCAAATAAGACTAGCATTCTTAGTAATAATGTGACTATGTAGTGTTATAGTTTTAATAGAAGTGTAATTTAAAAACCCATTGATATTAAAAACATCAAGAGAAATAGAAAAAAAAATCTTTGTTTTACAATAGGTACTTCCTATTTTCAAGTTTATAAAAACAACTTTATCTCAAAGTGGAACGGTTGGTGTGTGACTTTATAGCCCAATCTAATTTTAATATTATTATTACAGGTACAATATCTAACTTACTTTAGTTTAGACTCTTACAATTAATCTATTAGACATTAACTTTCACTCAAAGACTAATACTGTACATAAAAATAAGTTAATTTGCTTGTATTTAATTTCAGAAAAGGCTAAGTTATGTAGTCTAGATTTCTGGTCATTAATTGCCAATCTCCTTATATAACATAATGTTTTAAGTTGTAGTAGCCTAATAATAATAATAATAGGTGATTTGGCCTAACCCTATGATACTTCCCTTCTTATGTAGGCCTATTAATAGGCTACTTGAGAGACTGATTTATAATATGCATAATGATTTTATGCTCAAGATAGTGAAGGGGGTGTGGACATGGGTGTTAATAGTCCCTTACATGCCTATTTTACAAATTGTTAAAATAACTTGAATATGTTTATCACTACCCCAAATAACTGGTCCCAGGTTGAAAACTATTCAGAAATTCAGAAACATGCATGTGTTTACATTGACAATTCCACTAACCACTTATGTAAAATAAATTATGGTAGGTCTGTCTAATTAACAATACTTATGGATCTACACCCACCCTATTTTAAATAGCATGTACAGTCAACATACCTAGGTCATGGATTGACGGTTTGCGGCAGCAGGTTATGATTTAGGAAACATGTTTCCTATATAATATATGCTTTCGTAAAAAAAAATAAAGCTTGAAATCTAGGTCGAAATGACTGCATGACACTTTACACAAAATGCATTATCTTTCACATGAGCAGAGTATACCAAACATGGTTTACGTGTAGCCGACATTGGAAATAGTTTCCTAACCCTCAAACGCACATTTCCTCTAGTGTTATTCCTTAATCACCTACTGGGTTTAGTTGTCATTTTTACTTCCGTAAGCGTAAACACACTAACACAGATCACTTTAGGAATGATATATTTGAGATTGTTGACACGAACGTCTGCAGGTTCCCTGAAAAACGCGTATCTGCTCATGCGCGAAAGTTGAAAATTTGACAGTAGCCTAATTAGATCATCTTTTAATATTATCGCATGGCCCGCGCCAACTTAACTTAACCCCAATGTTGGCGTGTTTAAGTTTGGGAAAAATTGGTCTAGTTTATTTTTATAATAAAGTTAATGTGTTGCCAACAGGTATGAGAATTTCTGCTTCATATTGTTTATTCTCTATTCCGTAATCACGCATGCGCAATCGCAAAACTTAACTAACATAGGTATCTCTCTCGTTTGAATTATCCTATAGTTTTATTCCAAGTTCTATTATTGCGCATGTGCAAAGACAAGTTTTTATAGGAGTATTACAGACAATTTGTATTGTAGAGTCTGACATACAAAATAGCCTGCTCCTGGTGGCGGTCTAGTATAATCATTAAAGCGTGACATCTAGCGGGGATTTAAAAACCTTATAGGAAAACGCACTCTATGAATTAAATTATAAATTAAGTGCTACACTCGTAGAAAAATATTGACTAAATGGAAGTGAGAAACAATTAGGAATAATCAATGAAGTTGTTTGGGTGAGAGATGGGTTTCAGTGACTGGTAGAGTAGAGGAAACAAGGTTGAGATGATGTGGTAATTTAATGAAGCTGGAAAAGAAATAAATCACAAGGAGAATAATGCTGATCAAATACCATATTGGAAAAAAAAAGGCTGCAAAGGAGACCAAGAAAAAGATGGGAGGAGAAGGTGGGGATGTGGTATCGGAAGAAAAGTGTCCGAAGAAAAATATCGAACACTTACAAGTATCGATAACAGTAAAAATCGGTATCAAAATTTTAATCTGGAAAAATATATTTTTTTATCAAGTAACAATAATAATTTCAACTTTTGCATCATAATTATTGTATTTTCATTTTTATTTAAACGCCGAAAATTATAATGATTTAACCATAATATAGTAGACGTAGTTCTACCACGTCTATGTTATGTTTTGGAACTTGGAAGATACGATAGATAGTATTGTATGATGGATATTATAAAATCTTTTACCATATCAGCTTTCAAGACGTAAATGGAAATGAAGTTGATGGAAATTTATTTAATAGCAAAATATGAATAGTAATATATTATTTCAATTTATTTTTATCTTTCTATAACCATAAAAGTTGGTGAACTTGCCTTGCTTGGCCTATAAACCATAACACAAAAAACTACATTCAAAAATAAAATAAGGTTATTAAAGAATAGCTTATAGCTGCCAATCCTCTTCAGTGCAGTCGTTTAGAAAAAGGATTCTTTCCTTTCTTTTTCCCAAATAGACCGGGTGCTAGGATGGGTTTAGTTTGCAAAATATGAGGGACTCATTCTGTTGGGTTTTATTTGAATATATTAAGAAGGCCTTCGGCTTTATAATATTAGCACCACGTCTTACTACCCGTTCGGGTTATACGCTTTCGGTTTTAGGAAAATGCATGTTGCCAGGCGATTTTTTTGGTCGAATAAATTTTTACAGTACATACCATATGGCGTTAGAATCATTACTTAACGAACTATGTTAAAATGTTTAGGTAAAAATAAGTGCTCACACGTCTTACAAAAATGTCATTTTATGACTATCATCATTATATAAAGAAGGTTTAAGTAATAAAATAATAATCTGTACAGTTCTGAAAGTATTAAATGGGGGGTGGAGAGGGGAATCAACATGGATCAATCCAGCTTCCAAGTTTTTACAGTTTTGCTCTGAACATTTAAATAAACATATATATGCTACAGTGTTTCAAATTTTCTTTAATTGTACGATTTGGTATTACATGAAGTTTTAAATTTACATGGTTTAATGTCAGTTTCAAGGTGACCTGGTGGTCTAGGGGTAAGGTGTCAGACTTCTGTGCTGGCGGCCGGGGTTCAATCCTCGGTCCCGGCACAGATTTATCTGATTACCAAACCCTTCCTCCACCTCTGACAAGACATCTTGTGAATGTGGGGAATGCCAGGCCTCCACCGTGGTTCGGATTCCACGTTAAACTGTAGGTCCTTCATTTCATCTCACAATCACCCTACCATTACACATTAGCGTAAGTGCGTATAACCCGAATGGGTAGTAAGACGCGGTGCTAATAATAATAATGTCAGTTGGAACTGGTTCTTTGGACATAAACTTGGGATGCAGGGTAGAATTTTCTTTAAGCTTTTATCCAAACTCTTCAAAATGTAAGGGTTCAAATAAAGGCAAGTCTACATTTGTCCAAATATAAGTTTGCGCAGAAGCTCTCAGAAAATGCAAATATAATGCATCATAAGTTCAGAGTACTCATGATAAGCTCACGTTAAAGCCAATCGTTTGAGAAATCTGTACCAAACCTCATCCGCTGAAATGCTTTGTGCATATACAGTAACTTATGGGCATACTTTTTACAGCTGATTAAACTGTTCTGGAGTAATGATATTTCCATTTCCTCACAAAGAAAGTGTTGATTGGGTAAACGGCAAGTGAGGAAGATTCGAGGCTCTTTTTTTTAAAAAAAATAGGCAAATAGTTGTATCACAACCGGTCAGGGCATGTAATGCCGACCAGTTGATACTAACTTCTTTTCCAAGTTATTGTGCAGTTAGGTGGCATCCTAACATCCAACTTTTTTCGCTGGACCTGAATGAAACTATACGCCTTTGCAGCTGTATACTTATCGAAGCTTTAGCCAAAAATGAACTCCAAGTATAAGTACATCAGTATCTGTACATTGTAGAGTTACTGTATCCGATTGCTTCAGATATTGAGCTGCATGAAATATGTGGCAGATAATTATATAATCACCCTCGAGATGATTTTATTTTAAATGGAAAACTTCGTCAAAAACAGAATTCTGTAGTTTAAAACACTTAGTAGGGTCGTCAAACCCACCGCAAATATTCAGTTATTTATCATCTTCAAATTGGATATTTGTATTAACATAGTCACACAAAAGTTTAACAAGTCTTTGCTTTTTTTTAGATATTCGTGAAAAAGAACTTACAACTATTTGACACATTTGTAAAAGGCCCTTAAATAATAACTTTAATTGAACCTTTTCCTTGGAGCGCAATTCACTTTCAACAAATCTAATGGATATGTCATCATATCATTCAAACACCACGTCCAATCTTGATACAGAGGCACTTGAAAGAAAATGTTTAGTCTTTATTTCTTTATATTTTATTATTTTAATATAAATTTCATTACTGTTTACATGATTAAATATTTCTTCTATATTAATTAATTATTATTTATATAACTATCACATTTTTCTGTCAACCGCCCTTATCCATTATTTTATTTTTGTAAGAGTGGTACATTTTGCTCTTGTGTTTTAGCATGCGTTTTTGTTTTCTTTAGTTAGCAAAGTGTTTTTCTCAAAGGTGGAAGTACGTTACCACCGCGGCTCAACTTCTCAGTCTCTTTTCGTGTTCTTCACTCTCTTTCGTTAAATGAAATAGCCCCATACTTATCCTAACTTCTGTAACTGTGCGTCTGACCATAATCCATCAAGATCCTTCCATCATAACCCCCGGTAGACCTAGTACTTGATTTACTGCTTCACCGGATCTTCAGCAGCAGGGATCTCACCAAATATGTCTACTTACGCACACATTAAAATAATTAATTCTCTCTCTCAATCAAAAAACATAATTGATCTTCCGGCCCGGATGTTTCTAAATACATAAGGTAATAAATTAGATTATTTTATTTAGCTAACATTTGTACCACGCTATTGTGTTAAAAGTCCATTAAAATAAACAATAATACAAATATAAAAACTCCGAACAAGACAACCAAATAAAATCAAGTGTCAAAATAGTTTCTTTAGAAAAGAAAAACAATTGTGTTGAATATCAGAAAACCCCTCTGTTGTGAATTGCCGCCAATAAAGACCGCCATTTAATAACTTGTTCCCGGCTAAACTGATTTTCTCTTGTTAATGTGCCTCTTTAATAATTAGATTGAATTCATTTGTGAACTGTGAACTAAACATTCAATATTAATTCTAATATTATATGCTCGGTAAAATATAATGTACTACCCAATTTCTGTTTTAATATGTTTTGTTTTTGTTGTTGAAAATAGTATCACTACACCAAGCATTCATTGTGAATTTTTTGGAATGTTTCTTAGCTTCTTTTGTAGTTACTCTTCCCCCTTTCTCTCTCAAAAAAATCCCGCTAGCCACACTAAGCTCAGGGCTGCGGTCAAAAACACTCTATTCTCAACAGAACAATAAGTTCCTAGAATTGTGTGTAGATAGTTTCAAATGACATTTTCTCTCCTTTTGTTTATATTTTGTTTGTTCCCAAGTAGATATTATTTACAAATAAATAGATACACAAGTATATTTATTATTAATATTATTAACATAATTCAAGATGAAGTATGTAAGCTTTGTGCAACAAGCAGAACAAATTAAGTCAAGACTTACTAAATACAAGATCAACTAAACATTATTTCTATATGTTAAACGTTAAACCCAATTCAAGTACAAAAGAAGACAATTCTTGGTAAGGAATCAATTGCTAAAACAGCAAAATTTGATGCATCTTTGTCTAAATTAAACAATGTCACAACCCACACTCAATAATATGATCCAGAAAAAATAGACGGATTTCAGAATATAATTGCCGATTTAAATGTCGATATAAAATGTATTGTCAGTATGCTAGTCCCTCCTTTGTGGGTTTATACAAGTGATCCACTAAATGAATCAACAAAATCAAACCACTTTGTTGCGTCCAATATTAGACTTCCCAAAACTAATTTAAAACAATTCTCTGGTGAGTCCACACAATGGATAACATACTCGAGTCTCTATGTGGTCACAAATCACAATAACACGTCTCTGACAGAGGTTGAGAAATTTCAGTATTTCTTAACTTCACTAACATCCGTCATGAAACATAATAAATTCAATTCCATTCACTGCAGAAAACTACACAGTTGCTTGGAATTTGCTCAAGAAGAGATACCACAACATCCGATATTTAATTAATCTACATACTGATAATTTAATTGATCTACCCAATATTGAATAAGTGACTCTAAAAATCTTTGCGCTTTCTAATTAACTTATAATGAGCACTCACAAGCATTATCCGCACGTAATCAAAAGGTTTCTAAGGAAAACATGATTTTTTCAAACATCTTGATGCGTAAAATTCTTCAAGAGCTCAGAAAGAAATTCGAAGGTAATAGCGTTGACACGTAGGTTCTACCAACTATCAGTGAACTAATACTTTTTTTAAAACTGAGTGTACATACCTAGAGGCGGCTAATATATCACATAAACAACTGTCACTAAAACCAAATATAGTGCCAACACACTCATTTTCACACCCATTGGCACCCAAACCAACTGTAGCATTGGACTGCATAAGTACACAAAAAAAAGTCCTAAACTTACCCCATTTGTATGATGGCCGGAACCACATGGAACACTAACGCGAGTGAATATCAGACACACCTTCTCGGGAGCGTGACAAAAATAATACTGTTCTCCGATGTTTTGATGTAGTTGTGCCAAAGACCTTGAGTAGCAAAGAACTTGTGCTGTGAAGATAATCTACTTGCCCTATTCTAGGATGATTGAGAAAATGTAAAGAACTTTGTAGAAGCTATGTTGTCATGAGCATGTTTTGTTCCCGATAGTTCCTGGTTGTGACCCCCACCCCGTTTTGCTTGTCTCTCCTTTTTCTGGGTTGTGTGGTATATATATTGGCTTCTGAGCAATCAGAGGCCACTTTTGGACTTAATCGTATTTGGAGAAGGAGAAGCTCCGGCTTCGATTATATTAAAATAATGTAAGATCAAAATTCTTTTTCAGATTCTTTAAACTTTTTCTTTTTATCTAAATCAATTTTCTAAATTCTTTTTTGCATTTTCTAATAACTTTAAAACATAAAATAAAAATATATTAATTGTAAATTTCGTTCTTTTTTCTATGTTAATTAGTCGCAGGGTCAAGGCATTTATATCGCTAGTCGATCTGTGTTTTGTTCCTGGGTAATGATCGATTATAAACCTTTGGGTGTTATCGATATTTTGTCTTTGTCTATAGTACCGATCTTGAATGTTGTAACTATTCTGATATTTAGTTTTTTGGGTAAAACTTAAAATATGGTCGCGGGAACATTAAACTTATTTAACTTAAATAAACGATATATTTATCAACGACGTCCCAACATTAACGTATAACTATTTATTGTTTTTATCAAATATTGTGGAATTGTATTAAGACAGTAATGTAAATAATTGGATAGAATCTAGGGTAAATATTATATGGCTTGTTTAAGTGTTTTATTGGTTTATATTCTGAGTGTTAGTGGGAAATACACTTTGGTAACTAACTACTTAATGATAACTTGGTTAATGATAAGTTTTCTCTAGTAACTTAATTAACTCAGGACTAATTTTGAGATAACTCTTTAACGAGCTGGTTTGTCTGAGATAATGACGCTCAAGTTAAATGATTGATGTTTTCTATCATATAAACGTTGTAATTTTGTTAATAGTACTTGAAAATTTTGATAACGTCTCTGATATTTAGTGAAAATCATTTTTATCATATCATTATATATATATATATATA
>CABFVZ010001319.1:190485-205152 GCA_902151445.1 Timema monikensis
TATATATATATATATATATATATAAACAATATTGAATGTCTGTCAAATAAATACCGACTTGACACAAATTCATGCTCTAATTCATAACATTGTTCCACCATACCCTAGGTACATTAAGTTAAGTTATATGTTAAGTCTTTTATGGTAAACTTAATTCAGGGGTAAATTCCCTTTTTTACTAACTCTTGAGATAGACCATCCTTATAATTAATTCCGCAACTGGTGGGAGTTGCGAGGTTGGTTTTTCGAATGTTTGGCCTAAAATATTCAAAGCACAGAACTCCAATCACTCGCTCCTATTGTCCCTATTTTTTTGCCCCTTTTGGATTTTGTTGTTTTTTGGACCTCCTGCGGTTTTCTTAATTCAGGTAAGGATGGTTATTTTAACGGAAAATACAGTTTCAAATAATCACTGTTCGTTTTGCAAGCAGACAGAGCATAATATCTATAAATGTACGGATTTTCAATCTATAACTCCCCAGAAAAGTTTTGCATTTATCAAATAAAATCAATTATATGTTAATTGCCTAGGTACTTCACACTGTATTTAAAATTGTATGTCAAAAAATGTGTGTCACCAATGCAATAAACCTCATCATACATTGTTGCATCTTTCTCCTCAAACACCAGATGTAACACAAACTGTCTCAAACAACATTTGAGAATCAAAGAGATCTCACAATGAACCGCTGAGAAATCCCCTACTTATCCAAAGTTGACCGATTCTTGTCAAACTAAATCTTTTGTTGGTCTCTTCAACAATTCATCATATTGTACTTCAAGCCACAGCTCTAGTTAACATTACTATACCCTCCGGCAATACACAAATTGTGCGTGCGATATTGGACTCGGCGAGTCAATCCACGCTGTTCAATGAATATTGTGCACAGATGCTGGGTGTAAAACGTAACTACCTCAAACCCTGTAACGTTCAGGGGATATCATAAACTAAAGTGAAACCTAAGGGTGTTACTAATTTAAATATATCCACGTGTGGTGGTGTACCATTGGCACATGCTTACTCAGTTATGATAATTGATCAAATAATATTGAATATGCCGCAAACTTGCATCTCACCTGAAGTAACGAAAAAACTAAAACTTTTGTACTTGCTGACCCTACATTTAATGAGAGTAGTTCTGTTCATATGCTAATTGGTGCTGATCTTTTCTCTCAAACATTCATTGGTGATCTCTATCCACTTGGAAAAGACATGGCTATAGTGCTAGGAACTATATTCGGCTTCGTAGCTATGGGAAGTGCTCTCTCTATTAGTTGCGATTAACTCCAGCCAGCATCGTCTAATCTTACCACGTTATTGTCAAATACTGACATTGACCTGCACAACCAATTTCAACAGTTCTGAAAATTAGAGGAATAACCTCTTTCACAAGTAGTTACGTGAGATGAGGAAATATGTGAAAATCACTTCCGCAAGACGCACACTAGGGACAGCACTGGTCGATATGTACTTCGACTTCCATTCAAGGAACATAGGCCATCTCTTGGTGATTCATCATCTCAAGCAAAACGGAGTTTTAATGCCCTTGAAAATAAATTAAATTCTAAACAAGCTCAGAAGAAATCCTATTTTGAATTCATGGATGATTATCATAAATCTGGACACATGAAATTATTTACCAACACACGCCAAAATAATTCCCAACATTACTTTCTACCTCACCATGGTGTGCATAAAGAAACAAGTTCTACCACGAAGTTGCGTGAGTATTTGACGCAAGTGCCAAAGGCACATTTGGCCTCTCATTAAATGATGTAAATCACTCAGGTCCGAAACTTCAAAATGATATTTGCGATATTATTTTAAACTTCAGGCATCATAAAATTGTTTTTAGTGCAGACATTCGCCAAATGTACAGACAGATTAAAGTACATCCTGACGACCAAAATTATCACCTGATATTTTGGCGTGAAAATCCTAATTTGCCTCTCAAAATGTACCAACTTACCACTGTCACATATGGTGAAACTAGCTCCCCTTATCTTGCCATTAGGACTCTACGTCAACTTGTTAAAGATGAAGGTCAGGCCTTTCCCAGTGCATCCAAAGTGCAAAAACCCAAACATTCGTCGATGATATTATCACTGGCGCTGACAACTTAGAAGATACATTCTCTCTTCAACATGAGCTCACAGAATTGTTAAGAAAAGGTGGGTTTGAACTGCGCAAATGGTCCAGTAACTCACACCAGGTACCAAGCGCTGTACCTCAGGAGCATCGTGAGCCCCGCTTTACTTTCACACTCCTAAACAACCTCTCTATAGCATCCTTGGTCTCAAATGAAAACCTGAGAGTGATGCATTTTCGTATAAGATTGATAGAGTTCAACAAGTCCCGACTAAACATTCAGTACTCACGGTTGTAGCTCAAATTTATGACCCGTGTGGTTGATTGACACCAGTAGTATTCTGGGCCAAATCATTGATACAACTTCTATGGACACTAGGAATATCTTGGGACGAACCTCTACCCGCAGATATTTCTTCAAGATGGGTAAAGTTTCTGGAAGAGCTTCCAGCTTTAGAAAACCTCATCATACCTCGGTATCTTTATCTCTCCTCCACTGTAGATGTCCAATTACATGGATTCTCAAATGCATCTGAGCAAGGCTATGCAGCACTATCTCAAATGTGTGAATCAAAACTCCAAAGTCAAAGTAAATTTGCGTATTGCGAAATCTCGTGTCACACCTCTGAAACGGATTTCGTTACACCGCCTTGAATTATGTGGAGCACATTTACCGTCAAAATTAATCCAATACTGTTGCGGCATCATATAATCTCATTACCACATAAATTCAGTTACCGCTTAGACAGACTCAACCATCTTACTTGCATGGATATACACTCCACCATGCCGTCTCAAGGTATACGTTGCTAATTGGGTTTTTCAAATACAATAGATGAAACCTCCATAAGTATGGGCTCATGTCCCTGCCCGTCAAAATTTCAAAATCCAAGTGATGTGGCCTCCCGTGGTGTATCACCTCCCCTGCTCTACAACCACCCTTTGTGGTGGACAAGCCCACCTTGGCTAACAGCATCCAGCACACATTGGCCTTCACTTTACTGTTCATCTTTAGAACACATTCTCCTAGAAACGAAACCTCAACCAATAAACATACTCTTCTCGACATACAAAGAAGACTGGGATTTACTATTTTAATTTTCATCGTGATTCATCTTACAGAGAGTCGTTGATTATTTATGACGTTCCATCCGTAACCTCAAGAATGGATACCTTGTAGTCATATGTGATTCAGATTCGCCCCCCCCCCCCCCTTTTTTCCTGCTTCGTGTGTTTATTTTTACGTTTTTTTTTTNCCTTGCTTGGCCTCTTGGGATAATAGTTTCAACGTTTTCTGGTTATGATGGCGTGGTACGAGTGGTTACTCTATGTACGTCAATAGGAACGGAGGGATGATGTAGGTGGGGGTTTGGGTGCGGTTGGGAGGAGAGAAGGCTGATCCTTCCAGCGGAAGCAACCCCTTTTTCATCGAAGATTTTATTGAAAGGGAGGGCAATATTGCAACTGACAATATTAGTAAAAACCTCTACTTACTTTTTAAAATTCTTTTTTATCTATTTTAATTCATTTGTTCTTTTTTTTATCTGGTGGCTGCCATTACCATTTCGCGTACCCCCAGTTGGGAACCGCTAATTTAATGGCTTAGTAACTAGTCCTCTCTTCTGCCAACTCTACGCTTCATGTCAATGTAACTGCTACATTTAATTTACGTGATCAGTCTTTCTAAATACTTCTTTCTTGTCCGTTCTCTTCCTATATTTCCAAGGATTTTTTCCTCCATTATTGTTCTAGTTGTCCTTTCTAAACTGAGAACTTCGTAATGGACTAGACTAAGATAATATCAAGATTTGTAGGCTTCCCTTAAAGAGAATAAGTGCATCTGGCTACAAGCCTATGGGGTCCCAGGTTCAGCTCCCGACTGTTACCTTGTGTATTTAACCCTGAAGGGGAATGATCCCAACAGCCACCAGAGTTGGATTACTTAGGCTTAAGTTAGATTAAGACCCACACCGAATCCACAACCTCATAATCATTATCATCACATCATCTCATTGCTGGTATAGCGTGTAGACAAACTGCCATAGTGTGCCCTGGACAACGTTTTGTGCCACCAGGGGTGCTAGTAGTCTACACATAAGGCAAACGAACCTGTCGGTCATGTCCCTCCCTTCGTATACCTATGCCATACGATGTATTAAAAAAATCAAACAATAAAAACAAAATAAGCATTGTTTTTATTCACTCACAGTTAACCACAATTTTTTTTTACCAAACCAAGCACTAGAAAAAGTTATATTTGTCTTGCCATCCACCTGCATAAATGTAAAGTTATTAGGCTGAAGTGCTCCTAACCATTTAATTTCAAGTTTTTTCACTTTTAATGAAGAAAACCGAGTTTGTAATTAAGAATCTAATTTATTACTTTTGATTAATAATTTTCACGTTTCATATTACTTCTTGGGTCTTTACACAAACTAAACCCAGACATAAACGCAAAAACAAAATATAGACCACCAGCTAAGGCTGGCCCCGTTCGCTAGTGTAAGGCTCTCATCAGAATTATAGGGGGATTGAACTTGAGAGACAGCTCACATTGGGTGTGGCTTCTCTGAAAGGGACTATCAACAATGGTCCACGGCAGCTTGTATATTAAGTCACTAGAACGCTGGCACAGTTCTCGTGTGATGTTTGTAGATAGGAAAGAATAATATTGAATGGAATTCTGTGAAACCAATCTAATAATTCACTGCGTGCGGATAATGGTCCTCCACTTCATATTCATGTTTTTCACAAATTGTTTTATATAATAAAAAAGATGTTAACAAATTGTTGGTAACATGTGGGTGGGGCCTGGCCCCTGTGGCCTTTAAGGATGGTCCACCTCTGATACTTGCAGATAGGCAATAATAATTCTGTAAGAAGTCTATGTGTGCATCTGTTAGTCTTCCCCTGCCTGATAACCCCTTTTCATAAGGTATTCTAGTTCATTTTGTATATACTTTCAGCCTTCGTAAGCGAGAACAACTCTTTTTTATACGTAGCCAATGCATTCTTGTTTATTTATAATAATGTTACCATATGGCTTTGTTCTTTCCACAATCCACAGTATATAAGGCTGAAGAGTCACCATCTCACAAGTATTTTACATAACATAATTCTCTTTAAGACTTAGACCTTCAAAAATGTTTCATTATGCAAGATGACTACATGGCTCCACTAAAACCTTCATAATTATTCACGCACACTCATATGTTCCCTTATTTTAAGGTGTTTTTTTACAACCCTGGCAGAATCTAGAAAGTTGTGTCTAGCTCCTTTCCCGTGTCAAAGTTTGTGGCAGGAATAACTCAGCTCAGAGAAGAATGGCCACGAACCACCAAACACGGAAGTGACATGACTGTCTCCTGAATTTTTGAGCAGCCTTTGTCATGGATTCTTCAGTGATTAATTCCAATCCTTTACTATAATTCTGATATGAGATACAAATTTTAGAAGTGGAGGAGGTAGGCTCAACTTAGCAAAATAAGTTCCGTGATCCATCTAGGCCTATGCCTACACATCACATTCTAGATACGAAGTGAGTGTTAGTTTCGTAAAGTTTAATAGATTTATTTGAAATAAGTACAGAAATAATTTTTTGTCTGGTACCTTTGCAATTATTGTACACTTTTACTAAAACGGTGAGAATACCTTAACCTTTTCTTTCATTTTCACTTAGCAATAGGCTATTTTCACAGTCACAGAATTAACATTTGTCATAAGATGAAATCAAAGAAGAAGTAGTCAATTATGTTGACATTTTGTTGGTTACTGGATTACCATGGATCACATTTTAATTTTCAGAAAGTAAGTAAGGAATTTCTTTCTTTGAATAACTGGGAGGTGTTTTTGAAATAGGCTTACTTCCACCTTGTTCTGGAGTCAATACAATAAAATCACTATTAGGCCTACTTTCTATTAAATCAAGTTATTTGTGTTGGCTTAAGATGACTTCGGCGGTAAGCCAACATGAGAGCTCCAGCTATCGTGCACGCCTCTCTGAAAGGATCCAACTTTGCTTTCTCCATGAGCATGTTTCTAAACTTCAGGCAGGCCTTCCGTAGGATCTCCATATCTTTCACACAATACAATTCCAAATCGCGTTTAAAATCAAAGACATAATTTTATTTGACCAACGCGTCATACCACTTCTCAAAGTGCTCCTTTACCTCAACCGACATCTCACCGATGTCGTAATCCTCCTTTGACGGCAAGGGACCCCTATACCCCGCGTTTTCTTTTTTGTTGAAAAAATTGGGGAAATGTCTTTTGGCCAAAGACTCTTCCATGCCGAATATTTTTGGCATCTTGCACAACGACATCGGGAGAAAGTTCAGCGAGTCAATAACGTGGAGCGGGCCGTAACACATGGACATGATTTTCCAACCGTTCATTATGAGCTCTGAAATCGATTTTTTAACCTCCATCATATATTTTAAAATAAAATTACCATCTAAGGCTTTCGCATTATGGCCTAGGAGGGTGATATCCTTAAATTTTGATGCTTTAATTTACTCTAAAAATCAAAAAAATTGGGCCATTGTGGTATCACCCTTGAATATGCGAGTCCTATCGCCCCCAAATTCAGCGCAATGATGGTAATTTGCATATATATGAAGGCAGGCCTTGTAACACGTCTGCACGACACATAGGTTAGGTTCGTGCAAGTACGTGTTGACCGCACCTTGAAGAAGAGTTTCTTGCCTGCATTCAAAATCATAGAACAGAAATATGAATTTGTTATTTTCCAGTGACGGCTTTGATGGGGCCTGCTTCATATAGCAGAAATGACCAAAAGGACGATGGGTCTCGCAAACTATACAAAAAGTCTCATAACACCTATGTGAATAATTTAATTTTTCCAAACTGAAAAATTTCCCGCATACCTCGAAAATCTTTTTGACATCACAGACCGACCTGTGACCTCTGCAAAAACCGGGACGTTTATGGTTATATAAACATGTCTGGTTTGTGAACCAACGTCCACAGTCTTTACAGACCACAGATCGGCCTCCACTACAAACCGCTTTAGCGTAGCACTTTTTGCCGTGGATTCACATTTGTGCTCGTTCTTATGATAAAACGGCAAAAGTACCCGAACTTAAACGTGGCTGTCAAGGATGTTATGACATCAAAATGGTTTTGCTTATCGTCGTGAAAATACAAATCAAGGTAGGCCTTAAAGGAATGTTCGGGGGGAGTAGGCCCCTCATATAAGACCTACCTCCCCCGACGTTCCCTAAACACTGTGATTGTGTATTCGGAGAGGTATGTTTGAAATTGTTTAGCTCGTCTAGCACACCACCTTTCAAAACATTCACACGTGCATCACGGCATAGTTCCTCTGCTTTGAGTTTTTAAATAGGACGGCCAGTTTTGATTTGTTTTAATGGTGTTCACATCCATGCATCCTGGTTCTATTTTAATGTCACATATAGCTTTGGCGACAACCAATGCACGGGCAAGGCAAAGGTGTCACCATTTTGAATCGTAATGATCCCTTAGTTTTTACGGCTATATGTGCTAGCGGAAGAGAGTTTATCACAAAAACGTGCACTCCCGCAAGGCTCCTTAAAATGTCTTAGTTTAACGTACAGTGGTGCTGTACTCAAAAACAAACTATTACTTTTCAACACGCGAATTACGTTATCAAGCACGGCTCGAGCGTCTAACTGATCTGCTCGCCTAAATGGGACATATACAGGGTTCAACGTCGAGTCCATGCTATTCAAAAGTAAGCCGACATAGTCATCGGCGCTGACGCTATGGTCCTGCACCCGATTGAGCAAATTAGTAATTTGTTCTTCAAGCCAGCTTAATGCATAACGATCGCTTGCTGGATCACCAAGATGTACGGTAATTTCTCTATCAGTATAAAAGAAACGCCTCAATTGTTTAATTCTTTTTTCAACGATCCGAAGAGGGTTTACCATTCGACAATGCCCCAACTACCTGGTTTACCGGGCCACTAAATCCCGATTGCAGTGCTTAAGACGGTCCCGCCCCCACCATATCAGCGCCTTGAAGGGAGGCCATGATCCCCGTTTGCCGCACCACAGCATGGACTTGAGCACCGTCTCCCTGGCTCTGAGGTGGTGCTCCTGCAGTGTGGTGAGAAGGATTCGTTGCCATTGGCTGTGGGGCGGGGNGGGGGGGGTTGTGCAGCCATTTTCTGCCTCCATTTGAACTATAACACAAAAGCACGTGTCAAAGTAAGAACGTTAAATAAAATTGTTCCATACATGCTCGTATTTTTTCTCTTTAAAATGTATAGCACTATTCAATTTCAATATACTTTCGGTATTAATATAATATGTTACAATTTTTTCCTAAACATAATGGCTTTAGCTAAAACCAAATTCGCAAAATGTGTGTAATAAATACACTCGAACCTTAGTACAGTCCAGGGCCATTAATTTATCACTATGAGGGGTTAATCCTACATTTTCATCTATGCCGAGAATTGAACCCGGGAGCCCCTCGCAAATTGTGTGTTATAAATACACTCGAACATTAGTTAAACTAAAAAATACAGTCCAGCGTAGTTAATTTAACACTATGAAGGGTTTAACCTACATTTTCATCTATGCCGAGAATCAAACCAGGGACCTTTCGCAAAGCGTGTGTAATAAATACACCCTAGGACAACTAAACAATTTAGTCCAGGGCAGTTAATTGATTACTATGAAGTGTTAAACCTACATTTTCATCTAAGCCGAGAATCGAACCAGAGACCTTTTGAAAAGTTTGTGTAATAAATACACCATAATACAACTACAAAATTTAGTCCAGGGCAGTTAAGCCCTCATTTTCACCCCCTGTTTGGAATCGACCCGGTGACCCTTGTCTAAGAAAAAATATAGGTTTTGTCTCTCTCTCAATTTAATTATCGGCTAAATCATTAATATAATTTCTCCCGGATACTTGTAAAAAACACATAGTTTAGTCCAGAGCAGTTAATTTAACACTATCAAGGGTTAAACCTACATTTTCACCCATGTAGGGAATCGAACCCGGGACCTTTCACAAATTGTGTGTAATAAATACACCCTAGGACAACTACAAATTTTAGTCCAGGGCAATTAAACTCTCATTTTTATTCCATGTTTGGAATTGAACCAGGGTCCCTTGTTTAGGCAAAAATATAGGGTTTCTCTCTCCCTCTCAATTTAATGAGCGGCTAAATCAAAAATATAATTTATCCTGGATTCCTGTAAGAAACACATAATTTCTCCCTTTTAAAACAGTATTAATGTTCTAAACAGGCTTTCAACGCTATCCGTTGGCCCGATAAGCAAGCACAACCACCCACACACACGTCAGAAATGAAATAAGGAATTTGCAGGGAATACACGTATTCACAAAAATTGGAAAAAAATATAAAGTGGATAAAATTAAGTTAACTCTTGGTAGGAATAATTTTGTTTTAATTTATAACCATTACTATTTCTTATTCATAAAATGTTAAGACTATAACATCCACAAACCCCGCCAGCTGTATGTTAATTTATCAAACCAAACGTGTCGGGAAATTAACCCGATACAAATAGTTTATCATACAGACACGCTATTGAATGCGCTAAGGTGATGGCTTAATATTTGATCCAGCACATTGTAAACGTGAATTTAATAAGTGGCTAAAGCGACAATTATAATTTTCTGTCTTTGACAACTTTTTCGAAACGGCCAGATGACAAAAGGATTCGGTATGCGGTTGAAATAACGGTGATTTGGGAGAAAAAGAGCGCACACAAATAGTCTATTTTAAAACTAGTGGCTATAGTATAGTTACTTGTAGACGGTACTTATATATCAGCCGGTTTATCGCTTCCAATTCACTCCAAACATCGGGAAGCGAATTTCCGATGGCGTCTGTGGGGGTCTGTGGCCTGTAGATGGGTGCCAGTGAGAGGATGATGGGGGGTTGCGTGAGGACGTCGGGGGCCAGCCAGAGGACGCCGGCGACGCCGTGCCGAGCACCACCCGCAGGGTCCGCCTCCATCAGGGCAGGCATCGGCATGCACGTCGATAAGTTGTCCCGCAGGCCCTAATACAACCCATATGGATCCCAGTAGACTTAAATTAAATAAATACATATTAATTACCATTTACTGGAAATAAAAAAACACTGGCAAGTCTCTAAAATATATATCGTAGGCCGCTAATTACGCATGGACCAGTCGTTTTCCGCCAAGCAAATCCCGTCTTCGGTAAAATACAACAACTGCTCCAGGCTATTGGGATCCACAGGTTGATTCGCCCTGCCAAACGTCTGGGGCTCGTCATCTAACAAATAAGAAGAGAATACCGCTGTACACCAAAGATGTAATAAGAAAAATAGAAACCATTAAAATATACAAAACTATTTTAAAACATACCTGAATTTATCCAATTTCCAGCGCATCGAAACTCATCTTGATACTTGTATGGCACAATCACAAATTGAAATGACCGACTGTAATGATTTTGAGGTCTATTTATACCTGCCTCAAAGGCCTGTGATGGCCGAGGTTGTGCAATACACATCTGCGATTGCGCGAAGCGTATCAGATCCTTGTAAATCCCATTAATCGCCATAAATCTTCTAGCAGCCTATGAGGACGGACGTGCTGAATCGACGCTCTGGCAAAGGTTGTGCAATACGCATCTGCACTTGCTCAATGTGTATCAGATCCTTGTAAGTCACATTATTCGTCATAACTCTTCTAGCAGCCGATGAGGACGGACGTGCTAGGTCGCCGCTCTGCTATGCCTGTTCGTGCAAATGTGGGTATACTTTGGCGCAGAATGTATAAGTTTGGATAGCAAGTGCGGGTACACAAGTGTTGTGGGTACCCCATGGCCTTTTTTTCTCACTCTCGCAAATGTTGTGTGAATTGAGTGGTATGCCCCACCCCCCCGGTGTATGGTCGGCCCCGCAAGGTCCTTTGTAAGTCCCGTTATTCGCCATAAATCTTCTCGCTACCGATGAGGATTGACGTTTCTGGTAGACGCTCTGTTCATGGAAATGTGGGTACACTTTGGCGCAGAATTAATAGCAATTGCGGGTACACAAGGGTTGTGGGTACTCCATGGCGCAGAATGAATAAGTCTAGTTTAGAAAATGGTGGATGGACGCAAACCTACCAGATTATTACTGGTTTAATTCTAGACAATTTGAAACTATCTGGTAAATACTCTCACGCAAATCAGCATTTGTTTCACTATTGCATTAAAAGCATAGTACGAGTGCCAGCTCCAGTGTTACATTTTCGCTAACAGGTAGCGTGACAATCTCTAAATCACCGATTTGCCGCTCTGGCGAGGGAATATTGCTTTTAGCAGCGAGAGAGAGAGACAGAACTCTATATTCTATTGTTTTTATGAATAAAACATAGTACTTATTAATTGGTCACTTATTTTAATCAGAAATATTATTATTATTGATTCTGTTCACCTTTTGGACATTTCCAGAATAAATTTTTCACTATATTTTATTTAAATTAACTAGAACACTAACATTCATTTAATATATTTATTACAGGCGGCCATCACCGGCAAAACGATCTATCCCCAATAATAATAATCTTAGAGACCAATTTTTGTTTTATTTATTTTAGCCCCCACCACGTCTTCCTTCTGTTTGTTTCAAACCCACACATGACATGTATAGTTCGATTCTAGGGCGGGTAGACCAAAGGTGGTTTTCCGCACATTTGGGATAACCCACACGTTTTTTCAGAAAGGGTACGTGTCACTCATATAGTTATGGTGGGAGGATTTAGGACGCACTGCTAAAAATGTATAGAGGTCTGGGGTTTCCGTAGAGAGGTCCGAGGTTTGAATCTTGATACATCTCGGAGGGGGATTGCTAGCTATGGCTTCCTTGTTCGGTGGCTGCTCTTGTATCAATGCCAGATAACGGTACATTCCAAAACCTCGCAAAGACAAGTTAACGGGTTGAACGACTCGGTATTGGGGTCGTCAGCTCCTGTCATCCATTCCCGTGACTTCCACAGGGGAGGGTGTGTCATTACCACTCGGGGATTTCCATTGCTCCATGACACACTGCAAGTGAAGGGGGTGGGCGGGGTGAATTGAAAGGAAAATAATCAGCCGATTCCAAGCGATTTAAGGAGGGCGAGGGTTGGGGGTGTGCACCCGTGGTGCGCAGTGGTCACTACTCGGTAAGCGGAAGAGCAGAGAGGATGCCCCCCATTCTACCACAGACAGCCATAGCGCGAGGTTCGTACAGAGCCCTCATGCTGAAACGTCATGGACTGTATGCCCCCAATTTTACCTCCCGACAGCCATAGCGAGAGCTTCGTGCAGAGACCTCATGCCTAAACGTCACGGACTGTATGCTCCCCAAATAAATAAACTACAACGCCCCTAATCCTAGCCAATAATTAATTAACAATCATTAATAATTAATCATCAAGAACCAACATGTCTGGGGTTGTAGGCGAGGGAATCGTAGGGGAGGGGATTGTAGGGGAGGAAATTTCGTAATCATCACTTGGGAAAAGAGGTCTGGAGGAGGGGTGGGAACGGTGCTATTTATAGCAGCCAATCAGAGAGTGAGTAGGCGTGGTCACGTGACCAATTTCAGCCAATGAGAGTGCTGTACTGGTTCATCGGGAACACTACTTACGCACCCTGTATATCGAGGTAAAAAGCTGATACAAATGAGTTTTGTGATAGAGAAATTTGAATATCAGAAACTAATATAACGAGGCTGTTAAGCGTGGAACATCCCTTTCTAAAACCAAATTTCATAGGATTAAGGAGTTCATTCATTTCCAGAAATCGTTATAAACGGGCTTTAACTAAGTGTTCCATGATTTTACCAAAACAGGACGAGCGCGCAATAGACCGATAAGAGCTTGTTAACTCCGCGCTTTTACCCGGTTTTAGAATAGGAATCAGAAAGGAATTTTTCCATGCTGTTGGTATTACCTCCTCCTCCCACAGAGAGTTAAATATCTCTAGCAGCGCACGTTGAGAAACAGACGACAATTTTGTCAACATACCATAGGACACATTGTCTGGGCAAACCACCGTGTGTCGCACTCGAGTCAACGCTGCCCTTAATTCACTACCAGTAAAACGTCTATCGAGCTCCGGAACACCCAAATTGGGGAATTCCAACGAGGAACACATAACTGAATCCGATATCACCCTACAAGTGAATGACTCTGCCCATGCCTCTAAGTCAACCGTAGGGATCTCAAAGTTTGTAACAATACCCTTGAACCATTTGATTTTATGACAAACCTGTGTCAAAGATACATCGGGGGAAAGATACTCGCAATATAACCGCCAGGAATCACGCTTCGCATCTAGCAAAGTTCGCCGCTTGACTGCTGCCGTACGACAATAGTTTTCATAGTTAATCAGGTTAAAATTTTGTTTTATAATATATAATGATAACCTCCTTTGAGCGATCACTTTAGAACATGACTCTGTCCACCACGGGCATCGTTTAATACTCCTATGACCCCCAGTATTTGAGGTTGGTACTGCCGCATCAGCTGAGCTCTGTAGCGCGTTAACAATGTTGTTGTACTGTACTAAAGGGTCACGGTCCACCGCTAAATTTTGAACTGTTAACTCCACTTTTGTCGAATATAATTCCCAATTTGCTTTTTTATAGTTGCGTGACCTATCCAAAGGAACAGTTATATGGGACCTGAGCTTCTATTGTCAAAATAATAGCAAATGATCACTGCCCATGGAGTCGCCAATCGTATCCCAATTTAAGTATGGTGCAAAATTAGGGGATGCAAATGTAACATCTGGGCACGTGTTAGAATATGGAGGTCTATTAAGTCGCGTAATCTTCCCTTTATTTAATATAACAAAAGGTACTACCGCTAAAGTTTCATGAATCTTTATCCCACAACGATCTATGTAAGGGAAGCCACACAACACATGGTGCGCATTCATGTCCACACAGATAATAACCGTAGACCTTCGACAAATTGATCCCATAAATTATTATCGAAATTATCCGGTGTAAGGCTGTATAAAGATAAAACTGAAAATTTCCTGCCTGCGGAAAATATTTTTAGTCCTACAAACTCCCAAGGATATTGAAAATTGTCCGATGTTATTTCAACAGATTGAATGTCCGACCTAATTAACAGCGCGACACCCCCCCTCGGGCAGGTCTATCATACCTAAAAAGTTCAAATATATTTATAACAAAATTATCCTGGTACCTGATCCAAGTTTCACTTAACGCTACTATATGGATATCACGAGAAAAAAATTAATTGCTCAAGGTTCGCTTTTTTGTTCTTAATGCTTCTAGAATTCCATTGTATCATTTAAATAACTAACCATAAAAAACACAAAAAAATAATAATATGTATATTTACTTAACTCAGACAAGATTAACTTGGACACTGCTACTTGCTTTGATCCTAGCAGTTATACGATTATTGCTATTAAAGTGTCGCACATCCCTTAACAACTTTTGGATTTTCCCTGTTAATGGGTTCATTAAACTTGGAAGATCTAACTCCCCTGGCGCTGAAGAAGCCACGGTTACTAGGAGCGATACAACTTTAGAAACAATTTGTCCCCCCCCCCCC
>CABFVZ010001320.1:0-43875 GCA_902151445.1 Timema monikensis
TTCCTCCTGATGACCACGGTAGAGAACAAACACTCCGGTCGAACGGCGGAGCTTCCTCCTGATGACCACGGTAGAGAACAAACACCCCGGTCGAACGGCGGAGCCCCCTCCTGATGACCACGGTAAGGAACAAGCACTCCATCACAGGGCTCCTATAGACCCCGTGGTCGTACCCTCTGTGCGGAGCCACGCGTGCAGGCACACGCGGCGAGCATTTTGGGTCCACTAACCCAATACAATGTTACAATATAGTTTGTTTGTACTTTCCCGAAATTGTTAATTATTTTATAAATCTTGACACTTCTAGGTCAGGGATAAGACTATCAGATATATGCCGGGGGAGGGGAGGGAGGGGTGTTCCTCTGAGTGTGGGGCAAAGTTTGGTTGAAATAAGTCAATTCTATTATATTAACAAGCGGAGACACAAAAACAGATACGCTTAGATTTCCTCTTTGAAAGAACTAAATTTAACAGGATTGTCGAGTCGGAGTCCATAAAAAATGCACTGACTCCGATTCAGGCTTCAAAATAAAATCTTTTAGAATTATAACAACATATATAATTGTTTTATTATTTATGATCTAACGATGTAATTTTGACTGACACATTTATTCGAATATAAATTCAAAGTGCCAGAGAAGCTTCAGATTAAGTAAGTTGTATTGAAGAATTCTAATGCAGTCAATTCGTTACTACTATTTAATATAATTTAGCCATTTATGAAGGAGTCAAGAGTAAAAGGCTAGGATTACCGACTCCACAGCACTGAGCTTAAAGCTTACTCAATAATCATTATGCCTGCGTTACTAAATTCGATCAGGTTTTATCAATTGAAGGCCAGCGCCTTAAACGCTCAATCACGAAGATGAAACACTCGCTGTTTTCTTTCTTCAAAGTAACGACAAACGAATATTTCAGAAATCGCAAATCCAGTACAAAGTTTGTCTTGTCTGTTCATTTTGAACTAATCGTTTGAGAACCAGTGATTGTTCTAAAACTAAATGCACACTTTGGGACCCTCTCCATCCTGGGGACGCGCACCATAGTTAAAGTACCACTGAAATAGAGGAAATGTTTGTCGAACAACCGTATCCCTTGGCACAATTTCACAGCGCCTTCAGTTAAATGTTACGTAAAAATAGCCTGCCCTCCACCCCTCCTGACTTCTTTAACATTTCTTTTACTCCTTATCTTAACAAGAGTTTTCACCTAACCATTCAGCGCCGGAAACTAATTTGACCCCACACGGAAGTATGAATAACCTTGATGGGTAAAACACGCTAGAGTTCTTGAAATCATTCACCAGCTATATTAATTGAGAAAATATTTGGACAATATTTTTTTTTAAACTTAAATCAACAAATGTTTGCTTCCCCTCTGCCCATAGCCGCCGAATCTCAACATACACTTATGCTAACAGCAATTTATTCACAGGTCAGGATATAGGTATAATATATATTAAATGTACCCACATTTATGTTTAAGAAACGTGGGAAACCGGGTGCATTACACCCTCTCGCTTTGAGAGTGCACTTCCTATAAACCTCCTTCCTCACCCTTTCCCCTTGGAGTGAGCCGTTAATGCTATGGTATATTGCCGGTCTGCGGTCAGGTTGTCGTGTCAAACGGTATAGGTATAACCAGCAGAAGGCAGGTGGTATGTGAAGTGGGCGCGGTCCCAGGCGCATCTCAAGGACGCATCCAGGTCACGTGGTACGTACGACCTGTCATCATCTCGTCCGCTATTGATTGACACGAGGGGACAAAGGCACGCGTGCGTATCAACAGCCACAATATCCGGGGCCGATGATTGCATTATCCATATTTACTCAATAATATATGAGAACAGACCGAGCAGGCAAATTAAAGGTACAGTATGGTTTCTGGGAAAGAGGGATGGGAGGAGCGGAGAAGGGGAGGATTTACTTTTTACGAGGAAAAATTGTGAGTTATTACTATTACAGGGTGTCTATGAACTCAAATAAAACAATTTTAATCATATTTCCTCATATTGACACACATATTTATGACTCAATTAAAATACTCCCTCTTGCACTGGTGGGCACGCGGACTAGGGCATTAGGTTGATGGGTTCAAATCTCGGTTTTCCTTAAATGGTATCTTCTTTACCATCACTCAAATTTGAGTACATTTTCTTAGAATCATACATTTATCATCCTTACCTTTATATTAGTGCAGTTAAATCCGGGTGGCAGAACGCAGCAGAAAAATAAAAAATAATGTCGGCATTTCTAATTTATTTTTATTAATTTTACACACCAGATTAAGTCGATAGTAATGCTTGCATTACCCTTTTTAAGAAAATATTAAAAGACGCTAACGTGTCAGTTTCTGAGAAGAAAATAAAATAGATAGATTTTAATTTATTTTACGGGTGCTTAAAAACGCAAGTGGGGGAGTTGGTACCTTCCTTATCCAAGTTTCGAATAGCTTAGGCTTATAACCCACGTGACGTTTATATTTAGATCCCACTGGGATTTGTTTTTGTTATTATTATTATTAGCACCGCGTCTTACTACCCGTTCGGGTTATACGCACTTACGCTAATGTGTAATGGTAAGGTGATTGTGAGATGAAATGAAGCACCTACAGTTTAACGTGGAATCCGAACCACGGTGGCGGCCTGGCATTCCCCACATTCACAAGATGTCTTGTCAGAGGTGAAGGAAGGGTTTGAAAATCAGATAAATCTGTGCCGGGACCGAGGAGTGAACCCCGGCCGCCAGCATAGAAGTCTGACACCTTACCCCTAGACCGCCAGGTCACCCACCACACTAGGTATCTTGTCTGAATCACAGCGTCTCGAAGTCCTTGATACTGACCGGGTGCTAGGGCAATTTACTAGAGAAAGAATTATTAACTTTTTTTTCACAGCATCTTAATACCTGCCCGGGCCATCCGCATTTAAGTAGACTAATTATGAAGGTATAATTAAGAGGAAATGTATTCAAATTTGCTCGGAGAAAGAGTAGTAAACGGACGGAATTCGAGCCCCAGCCTTCCAGTCGCCGGTAAATCAGTATATTGCCAGTGTGATGTCCTATTATACCACACGACCACCGATCCAGATGATGTAAACCTTGTGGAGAAAACCGGTTGGTTGGAAGTGAACCAGTGGCATATGTGTGGGGCATGATAACCGTCCAGCCAAATATGTTGGTTTAAGCTGCCATGCATATTATTTCAAGAAATTTATAAAACTACCATTAACTTTGAGTCGTGTCTCATTTAGTCAGTTTGTTTTATTGAATATAAATTTATCAAAATGAGTAGTTAATTCATACGTTGAAAACACGAGTTATTAAAGGTTTAATTCAAGGGCAGTAACAAGGAGGTTAGATTAGAGAAAAAAGTAACCACATTAACTCTTACCTAGACATAAAGACCACGGTGAAAAACACATTTTATTTTAGTGTATAAAATTGTTTTAACACAAATACTATTTAACGGCTTAATCTTTATGATAGAAATAAGGAAGGTAATCTGGCGAAGGAATGCACCCGCATTAACGCTGAGGGGTCACTCATTGGAGCAATAAATAATTTGTGGAAAATCATTTAGGGTTCGCCAAAATGACAAGCGAAAGTGCGAGCGAGCGCGTGATTAGCAGATAGTTCTCAATAGTTGTTGACGAGGAGGCAAAGTTTCGAATCTTGGTTTAGTGAACTGATTCCTACTTTGATTATAATATTGAAGTATTTTAACATATCAGTTTTATATATAGTTTATGGTCTTACCAATTAAATTTGGATGTTAGTAGCAAGTGTGCCAAACCTATCGATAGTTATAATTAAAAAAAGTCAAATATTATGTCAAATTGAGAAGTTTTCCTAGCACTCAATGAACCAACATACAATAATATTGCCTAGCGCCTGTAAACTAGACTGTTCCGGCTCGAGCGTGCGCTCTTGAAAAATAGAACCAGTTCTATCTTTCAAGCGCGCGCGCTCAGTAGCTCCAATCTGGCCACCTCTCATTACAACCAATGTGTTGTATTTTATTTTTAGGTGATCGCGCGCTCGCTAACCCAGTCTGGCCATACCCTTGCTGTGCGCCTGGCCAGAATTTTAACCAAGAGTATTGGTTGTGGGTGTCTACAAAACTCCAGTGAATACAGTTTAATTTTCATAGAAATAACCTTATCTTACAGATAAAAAAAGTTACTAGATCTACTCGTCAAGTCATCTGATCTGCAGCTGTAGCTTTTGATAGCTATAACTTTTTAACATTAGCTATAAAAAAATAACACTAATTAATACTATAGTAAAATGTTATCAATGTTGACGGCAAAAAAGTTTAAATTTTCTATAAGTTTCTTTCTACCAAATCCTACTATAGTTTTCCCTGATATTGTTACGTGTAAGTAGATAATGGGCATTGTATTTCTTAACACTCAACTTCCGGGAGTTAAAACCATCTGTAGTCAGGACACCGGAAGTAAACAGCAGTCAGTTTATGCGTCCGCTACCGATACGTCATGTTCCGGGTGAACAATGTATGTTTGGGGGGATAACAGATTTAATTCCAGAGAAATGGATGCAAGACACAAACGAATAAAGAGGACTTCATCAATGAAATAATTATATTTAAATAGTCATACTTTATTATAGCAGGACCCGATGAAGTGCGTGATTGTGAAGATGCCTTTAACGTATCTAGTCGACAGTCAGCTAAAGGTGGGTGGACAAATAGTTCAAAGTGAACTATTCCTCCTACTAGAGATGTGAGACATTTTCCCAAACGGAAAATGTTCAATTTTTATTTCTGTAAAATAATTTCAACTTTGAAATGGATAATGATAATAATAACAGTAATAATAACTAGTGGTAGTGATAGTAGTAGTAGTAGTAGTAGTAGTAGTAGGTAAAAAACACCTGCTTCGGTGGCCGCACGGTCCAACGTGCTACTCTCGCAATAAACTAGACTGCCGATGACAGGGCGATCGGAGTTCGACCCCGGTCGGGTGCACCGAGGCCGGTTTTCCTAAATGGTTTTTCCACTCTTACACTATGCAAATGCGGGTGCAATTCTTCTAAACTCTTACCTTCCTCAGCCCTGACACGTTAGCGTAATTAGTACATAAGCGTATAACCCAAACGGGTAGTAAGACGCGGTGCTAAAAAAAAAGTAGTAAAGAAACAAATGGATGCGAACCTTTGTAGACCCGTTATGTTCATAAATAATACTTCAATTTTTTATCATCAATAAGTTAACTAAAAGCCAAGAATTCCTTCACGGCAAATAGGCGAAAATCCAAGATGGATGCCAAAATGGATTTTGCTGATTCTCTATGTACAAATAACATACTTTATTAACCAGGTACGCTATTTTATGGGTACCAACACTATAATATATTATGTATTATTGGGCGGAAAATTTGTATTTCATACCTGAGGACCGAAACTACAACCCCACCAGTGGTTTTATTTCATAAAATGACTGGACTATTTTAATAGGACAGGCTTGTGTGTGTTGAAAGCGAGTTCTTTGTTTGAATTTTATCTTGTTCAGCAAAGCTATAAGCAATAAGCCCCATTGTCCCAATGTATATAATCATAAATATCACTGATCAAGGTTTAGTTCATGAACTGGTTAACTGCAAGCTGTAATTCAAGAAAGAGTGAACAGGCTGAGTTCGCGAACGGTTGAAATATTGAACTAGATAAAGGAACTGCTCATTTTAGTAAACATGATAACTTCAAACTAGTCCCAAGAAGGAACAACAGTTCCGCCCATGTTTACTGAAGGGTAGGTAATTCTCTAGTTCTTGATCTGCCTTACGTTGGAAATCTACCAGGCGGGTAAAAACAAAAAATACAGTTGCAAGATGGAGTGCGCATCAACTGCCCCACCCACGTGAAGACTAAACCAGCACCCAGCACCTTGCCCGACAAGATGTAGTCTTCATTGGCAGTGTACTGGCCAACAGGAGTGTTTAACGTTCATTTTTTTAAAGTAGATTAATATAACGTTTATTTTTTTAGCATAAAATAATATATCATGGCATGACTTAACAAACCAATTAACCTAGAAGCACGTCTAATGTTAAACATCATGGCCTAGATAGAGCCTATAGATCTACTAATTGACTAGCACTATGAATCGGTGAACACGCGGACTAGATGTCAAGCTCATCTAGGCTGGTATGGCAGTGACACGGAGGTAGGTATTCGAATCTAAGACGTGTGTCGAGGGTGATTTTACCTATATTGTTTCACTCTCTCCCCGCAAATAAGGGTACATTCCCTCGCTTACTTTGCCTTCGTTATACCTACCTCATTAGAGCTGTTGTTGTTATTATTATTATTATTATTATTACAACAATGCGTATAGCCAGCTAGGGCGATGAGGAGCGGCGGAAAATTTGATTACTTAACAACCTTACTTTATCACATCTTACTAACCGTTCGGGTTATACACCTATGTACTAATCGATGTAATTTACATGGGTTTATGGGGCCCCTAAATTGTATGCAAGCTTGAAGGCCCTCACATACGTACATCCGGCATTTATAAACACATCAGTTGAAAATGTAAAAAAAAAAACTACTTTTAGCTAGGGTCAGTTTTATCACAATTTAAAAAAACTCTCTTTTTAGCTTACTGCATTGTATTAAAAATTAAAAATTGTGGCAATAGCTCGATTACTGTTTTGATAAATTTGTACATATATATATATATATATATATATATATATATATATATATACACACATACGAATACATTCACTTGTTCTACAATATTCTTATTCTACACTCTTTCTACAATGGAGGAGGATATATAAGTCACATAGCCAAGCATAAACAAAAATTGAAATTAACTATGAAAAATATTGTAAAATACATGCTTAAATTAATGTTATGTTAAAAAATACTTATTTTTAGACTCAAATTTAGAAAATATGTATTAATTATGTAAACTTTATAAGTAAAAAAAGTTTCTGATATTCTTTTAAAAAATACAAGTTAATCTTTAATTTTGAAAAAGTAAAATTATTCACGCGGACACTTACCTTGAGGGCGTGTGTAAGCTTAATACGCGCCGAAAATTAGAATACTCAGTATAATAATTAAGTTACTTTTATAACAAGCTAGCCTAACCTAACAATACCTAACTTTTCATGCATCTATAAAGTGAAGGTTCGGTTTTGTTAGGGTGGGTAATATTGACATCAGTCTGTCAGACTAATAGTAAAAACTAGTAGTAATAGTAGAAATAATCATATTTTTTCTTTATTAAAGTGCTAGCCAACAGTTGAGACCTGTAGCACTGATGAAATACACAACATATGCCTTACATAGATTATATTTTGATACCACTTATATAGAAACATAGAAATATTTAATTGAATTATTAACATCAAGGTCAAAGTTTCTGCACGGTTGTTATTATTATTATTATTATTAGCACCGCGTCTTAATACCCGTTCGGGTTATACGCACTTACGCTAATGTGTAATGGTAGGGTGATTGTAGAGATGAAATGAAGGACCTACAGTTTAGCGTGGAATCCGAACCACGGTGGCGACCTGGTATTCCACACATTCACAAGATGTCTTGTCAGAGGTGTAGGAAGGGTTTGGAAATCACATAAATCTGTGCCGGCACCGAGGATTGAACCCCGGCCGCCAGCACAGAAGTCTGACACCTTACCCCTAGACCACCAGGTCGCCCACGGTTGTTGTTGTGTTTTACTAAGTAATGCTAATATGTAGGCGGTCGGACTAGTCTAGACCAAAAGCCCGGTCCTCCGGGCCGTGTGATTCGAACCCCGAACCTACTCATCACCGGCAAATAAGAGATCGACACCCCTGTCCTCGCGCTAGACAGGCCTGGGTCTAAGACCGATGTAAATCACACGTGATGCTTAGCAGGCAATATTGACGAGGTGACGTCATACTTGACATTTTCTATTAGATCAAATAAACGAAGTGCAATTAATGTCGGTAACTAAATATTACGTGTGATTCTGAAAGGTTTGAATCACTGCGAACATATTATTACAAGCGTGGGAGGGAGGGGGTTAGCATAAATAGCTATACAACCTTTCCATCAGAGCAAGAGCGCGGGTCAAAGTTTATGACGGAAACTGCAGTACAACGCGGGAGAGAACAACGCGAGAGCTATTTATATCAATTATTTCCATGGAGTTTCAACACAGACTAAAAAAGAAGCCTACCACTTCGAGAGGCAGTGACTGGTATTGCGATTGCCAGGATTTTATCCATAGAAATATATACTGTCCTAAAGTCTTAAGCTAGGCAAGCGTTGTTTAACCACTACTTTTCAACAACAAGGTTTCCAACAGCGGTGGGCATGCGGATCGGATGTCAGGCTTATCTAGCCTAGTTTGCTAGTCGGTATTCAAATCCCGGTCTGGGATAGTGAAGTTTAAAAAACAATAGTTTCCCACTCTTTCTTAGGCAAATGCGGGTCCATTGCCTCAAAATTATGCATTTCTCATTTCTATGGTAGTTATCTGTAGAACCCGGAAGGATAGAAGACGCGAGGGAAAAAACAGCAAAGCTGTTAACGATTGAAAGTAAGGATTGTGAGGGTAGCTTAGAGGAAATTTACACGCATTAGCGTGGAGAAAGTATATAAAAAAACACAATGCTAAATCAAATTTAGAAAACAGCCCACGGTGAACCTAGCCAAGGTTCAAGACCTGACCTTCCTCGTTACTGAACAACCAAACCGTGGCGATCTCTACGTCTTAGTCTGTGTGGTAATCAGTGCTGCACGCTTTAGAGTTGTGCTGGCTATATAAGTGATTAGAACAATAATAATTGAGCATAAAAAAGGGGGTAAGGGAAGTGAAGGTTAAGAAAACACGCACAGGTGTTCACGCAGTATAAGGTGTTAGGCTCGAAACATACTGGATCACCTTCAGCGGGAAGATCGAGGTTTGAATCTTTGCCGGGCACATTGAAGATGGTTTTCCCACAGCACCTTTACGTTAATGCGGGTGCACTTTTTTAAACTAAATTTACCATCTTTAGCTCAAAGAATGATAGCTAAAATAACCCTTGTATCAATGGTATCAATTTAGATATTTACTGTTTAATAAGTTGCACAAATATCGGACTGCCGAAAGAGGATGAGAAATTACACTATGACGTCAGGAAAACACGCCATTCAGGGAATAACTTTATTGCATTTTTTACGTTTGATAAAATAATATTGTTTAATATTTATTTCTAGCCAAAGGGAACATATTTTAAAACGTATTTTGTCTGAGAATTGTCACATAGTAATCAAAACGTACGGGCCAAAAGATGTAAATTAAATAGGTTATGGAACTTGTTTGCACATTTAATGCCTTTACAGGCTCCTCCCAGTTACTTTACCAAAGGCAGGTGGCAGAAACAGATCCATTAGTGATATAGCTTTAGTATCCTCGATGGCATTCAAACCCGGGATCGCGCGGTCTTTGGAGACGCTCTCCCGAATGAGTGAGGCGTCAACTACTCAGGCCGTGTTATTGATTGCTGTGTCAGACAAGTTGTAAACAATGTCAGATCGGGTTGTGCAGATAGACCTGACAGGAGGTGCTTGATCGCACGGACTGTACTGTATACGAGTCAAGGTGAGAGCAGAAGCAATGCCTTACCCCCCTCCCCCCTCAACCGGTGTAGTGAGGTTCATAGAATGGTTTCCTTCTCCCCCTCTATGCGGATGCAAGAACACTTCCTCTAAATTATACCTTCTTCATTCCTAGCCTAGTGGTAGGAATTTGTTTGTAAATTATCGGAGCAATGAGACGCGTTTCAGGCGTCTAGAAAATCCGTTTTTAAAGTGGGAGTTTAGGGAACACAAGTTACTTTCAGAATGTTTGCCGTTTTTATACCAAAACTTTTTTTGGTCAAAATAAATAGAATATGGCTTAGGTAGAAACAAATAGTTTAATTTTATTCACGTGGTGATATCAACAGTAATTGTTGAATATCTGTCAAGAATGCCCTAAAAGTCATGGAAATTATTTTTCTTCAACTAAAAAGTTTGTCATCTAACGTCGCTATACACATGGAAAATATTCAACAACTGTCAACATCATCATGTGAATAAAGCTAAACTCTATGTTTTTACCAGAGAAATATTGCATTTATTTGGGGGGGGGAGGGGGGGCATGTTTTGCTATAAAAATTGCAAAAACTTCCCCTAACTCGCGTTCCTTAAATCCCACTTTAATTAAGAATAGGTGTGTTATTTCAAAATATGATCCACCCCAAAATTAAGGAGGATGCTACATGATCATGTCCACAGAGAATTGTAAATCTTTATGTTCAAAATTTTATATTAAAAAAAATCACGATTATAAGGTCATTTTCCACGACGTTTCACGCAATATGTCACAATTCTGAGATCAAAGTATATTGTTAGAAGCATAGGCTTATATTAGGCTTTCTTAAACAAATGTGTCATTTTTAGTAACTCATATTAAAATGAAGGCGCGCTACCCAATTAGGAATGGGGATTGCTTGCAGCGCTCTCAATCACTTAGATGTAGACTATAGTATTAATAGTAATATGGCACGGACACCTCGCTTAGGCAATACAATACTTCCGGTTTACCAAAGAGAAATGTATTTTCTGTGTCGAAAAAGTTTTATTTCCCACCCTTTCTCTCTCTTTAAAAAATCTTTAACGCCAATAGCAAATCATATAATAAGACCTAAGCAGTCAACAATGGAATGTAAAAATTAGTTCATTAATATATTCACAATAATAGTAAAATTGCGTACACTTCTAAATCCAACCAAATTGAGCGTTATCCTTGTTGACTTCTACTTGTTATGGTAAGAAAAAGCTATAGCACGCTAATAGCCTAATTCAATTTTCCTCTTTCCCGTGGGAAAAACCAATGGACCCCACTTAGTTGGTCAGCGAAACTAACCCCCCAACCCCTCCCAAAACAAATCCTGGCTGCGCCAGTGTTAGGTTGCAATTAAATAATTTCGTAAGAAAATCTTAAAATAATCAAAGCTAGCGTAAAACTGTTCAACGTTGTTATATTTTCGTACATTCAACAAAAATACGGGGAAGTTTTTTACAAATGGGTTTTTCAATTTTTCTGCGAGTATACGCCGGTGCAGTTTTTTTTATTTTCCCTCTTCTTCATTTCATCTTACCCTCTAGTTAAACATTAGATGCCTATAGTGGATACCATCAACTGTTTATTTCGTTTTTTTTAGTTAAATTATTATTACTAGCACCGCGTCTTACTACCCGTTCGGGCTATACGCACTAACGCTAATGTGTAATGGTAGGGTGATTGCGAGATGAAATGGAGGACCTACAGTTTAACGTGGAATCCGAACCACGGTAGGAGGCCTGGCATTCCCCACATTCACAAGTTGGGATTAACACACGTCTTGTCATAGATAAAGGGTTTGACAATCAGAAAAATCTGTGCCAAAACCGAGGATTGAACCCCGGACCCTCAGGGTCTGTAAACTTGACATTTTGCTTGGCAGGAAGGTAGCGGGATTGACCCACATAACCAGAATATGTAATCGAATATTGGGAATTTCAAAATGTGGCTCTAGGAAATGGAGTATTATAATTTGAATAAATATTTTAAACGAAGAAAAAAAATGTTTGAGACTTTCCAGATTATCAAATAAATCTTAAAATTTGGAATTTCTTAATAGTGAATTGGAGAAAAGGTGAGACGGCCTCAAAAATTTCAAAAACTAATAGTCAACATCTATTTCCCAGTGAAGTATAAAACTGAAATTTGGCAGGCGAGTATAAAGACCATTCCAAATAAATATTGGCTGAAAATGGTAAATTTTGTATAAGTACTTCAGAAAACAAAGACACTTAAGTGTAGTAGGAAATTTAAATATGGCAGGCAGGTTGAAAGACAGCTCCAAATAAATTCATGATAGGCCTACAATTATAAATTTTCAAGTAGGAATTGTTTAAATAGAAAAGGGGGAAAGGATTTACGATTTTCCAAACTAATCGAAACCACTTAAGTTTCTTGTGGTATTAACCAGAAATTTGGCAAGAAGGTCTAAATAACTGTAAAAGACATCTTTTAAATTGACAAAATAGGATTGAGGAAAGGGTGTTGAAGATTAGGGGGGGAAAAAGGTTTAGGCGAGGCAGAAAATTAAAATTTGCCAAGACTGTAGAGAGATTACTTCAATAACACATTAATTTTAAATACTGTATTTACTATTTAGAAAGGGGACTGGTGAAATGGCGGCCAACAATTCCCAAAATTTAAATAATCAATTACTTTTCAGTATGATATAAGATTTAAATTTGTATGGTGGGTATAAGAACCCTCACCCCCAATCAACCATTAAAGTCTGATCATTAAATTTCAAAATGAATCAGTAGATGAGGAAGCGGGATTTCCTCAGGAGCGCTTAAAAATGTTAAAATAATTTTTTGATGCCATATAAAGTATAAGTTCAAGATGTAGGTCAAGGTCGAACCAACAGTATTTCAAGGAGGTTGGGGTGCATAAGTGTGTCTTGAATTGTTTTCTACATTATTCTTTTGTTGGGTTGTTGGCTTAGCTAGCTTTAGTTTTAGATTCAACATTACTAGGGACCTTTTAGAATATTTTTATTGCCATATAAGAAATCACAATTTTTATTGAAACTTTAGGGATTTATTTAATGCGGAACCTCAATAAATGTGTTGAAGTTGTTTTTATTATTGTGAAATTGTTTAGGAAGGTGTCACAACAACATTAGATTTGTTAATTAAGGGAGTTAGAGCAGGGCCGCCCTAAGGGGCGAGCGATGCGGGCGACTGCCCGGGGCACCGGGCTCTAGGGGGCACCAAGCCACCGACGTCGTCTTTTTAAAACTACAAATAACTATATATTTTTAAAAAAATTGGTATCTTGCTCAGATATATTTGATATTGTAGTAGTTTTCTTTGCCGTCTATTACAGCTTGTGTCCCTGTTAGATCTAGTGAGCATAAAAATAAGTTCATCCATCTTGTATCGAGTTCTTTTCAAGTTTATAGGACGTTAAAGAGAACGGAGACCTTAAATCAAGGTTCGCCCTGACTCAAAATTATGATTAAGGCGGCCCTGAGTAAGACTCGCACACCCTCAAGGGTCCGTCTCGCCCCACGGACAGTACGTGACTTAGTTTAAGGTGGGATGAAAGGGGTTACGAGAAAGAATCAATGTTTTTGCAGTTTTTATGGCAAAACTTTTTTTGGACAAAATAAATCAAATGTTGCTCCAGTACAAACATAGAATTTAATTTTCTCCAAATGGTGACCTCAAAATTTAATTTATTTTAGGCAAAAAAAAAAAGTGTTGCTATAAAAACAAAAACACTGGCCTTTTCCCGTGTCACTTTCCATCCCACCTTAATGCTGCTCAAGCCAGGCTAGGTAAAACACTGGAATACAGGCAAGAACAAGGCCATTAAACCATAGTTTAGATAAAAGTACTCTTTGACTGGCCCCAATGTTGGTGTTGTTTAGTGATGCTTAACACCGCACTTCTATGCGATTCCTGTATCTGATGTCCCGGTTAATCAGTCGTGAGGAAAACCTTAGAACTCTTGAACATGACCGATATTATTTGGATATTAGAAGCCCCTACATACTAGTTATCACCCTCAAGTCAAATTGAACCCAGTACTTCTTAAACAAAAAATTTGCTTACAGAGCTGCTCGGCCAAGAGGATGAATTCATGAACAGGCGGTGTTAATATAATCACTCGAACTGGATTTTAATATAAATTTAAGGCGATCGAGAGAGGGCTTGTCAATGCTCTGGAGGAACATTAAAGTTGTATTTTAGGGCACATGAGTTAAAGTCGGTGGCTTTTTAGCATAACTTTTTTTTTCCCAAAAAAATCAACATATTGCTGTAAACGCAGAGTAGTTTTCTTCACATAGTAATTAATATCCACAGTTGTTGAATATCCGTCGAGGATGTCCTGGAATTTTATGACGACTTTTTCGAATCATTTAAAAAGTTTCTCATCTAATGGCGCTATGCTCATGACATATATCCAACAACTGTTGATATTACCCCGCGAAGAAAATTAATCTAAACGTTGCTACTGGGGAAATATTTTATTTATTTTTGCCAAAAAGGTTTTGCTATAAAAACTGCAATAGCCGTGACATTTTCTCACGTCCCCTAAATCCCCACTTTAATGGGTCTCCAGTGCAAGTGTTTTTTTCTCATCGAGTGACTTTTTAATTAGCACAACCATTATTTCGAGTTTAATTATAATACCAAAATGTTGACACCCCGGCTGAAGCCCACTGCTCTAAATCAAATAAACGTTGAAACCAACCACAACCCGGATCTGAATTCCCGACCAGAGTAGCGGGAATTTCGGAGGAACGTGCGCCTGGATCGCTCGGACTCGCCGAGGGGATCAGGATTCCTTACACCCCCTACCCCCCTCCGCTACGTCTCATCATAAGGCTGGTTACCTGCGACAGGCAGGCATGGCGCGAAAGAAAAAAAGACTACAGCTCTCCTGTGAATAAAGAACAGAGCAGGCACCTGACCTTCCATCCGAGCAGTCCTATCTCGCTCTCTCTTGTGCTACCCCTCCCCCCAAACCCCACCAACAATACCAGGCAACCGCGTTGCCAAACCTACTCCACCGGAACCACAGGTACAAAAACAAAACAAAAACTGACAGAAAGCCACATAAAAGTATAGGATACGGGTTGGGGTATATATTAATTCCTCCCCTCTAAGACCCAAAACAATAAATCACATGAGTGGGAAGGGGGTGGTAAGGAAGCTACTAACTATTTATAAACTTATGGGCTAGTTCAAACTTCTCCACTGGGCTGTTTGAAAACTTCCAAACAAGTTTAGTATTTGTTTCATTTCTACTACAAACGTTCTTCACGTGTATGCATGTGCGTGCTCGGAGATTTAACTTATGTTTTAAGAAAACCCCACTCCTCTTAGCCATGTGGATTAATCTGACCCTAAAGAACTGGATTATATCTGGAACAGATTCATCTGAGGTTTTTTATTTATTCAGTGTGATTTTACATCGCTTATCTAGGCGAATGATGTGTTTCTGCGAGAGCCCATGCCAGGTATTTTAGATATACCATGGATAAATGTATGTTCTGCATTCTCTTCAGACAACATAAAAGCACTTTTATTTCAATTTTAAAACCTTAGTTTTTATGTGTTTTAATAGTAAAACTGTTTTAGCTATTCAATATTTAAGAATCAAATATCCAGAGCTATTATTTATGCTTTTAGTGAGGATTACTCCATATAGATATGATTTTCTAACGATTCCTGGATAGCTCAGTGGTTAGAGCATTGCCATTCTAAGTAAAAAGTCCCGGGTTCAATTGCCGTGTCCAGGTGTCATTTTTTCAATTTTTAGAATATGATTTTTCAATATTGTGATCATTTAATAAAGTATGCAAAAAATCAGTGTCATTTTCCCATTTAAATGATATACCGTACTATTCATCGTGTTATGACCGTGGATTCAGACCAATTCCAGACCCACTGTGAACAACACTGGGCTGGAGGTCCTGGAAGACCAGGCGAGGTTAGGTCTGCAACATTGGGAATGGTCTGTCTAGGACTGACTACCTGCCACTTTTCCCAAAATAAAATCTCGGATGTTTTCAGTCTAGTGGTAAGGGATGACTTCCCCGTTTTTTTTAACAGCGGATACATCCAGATGTTACTCTTGAGGTTTTTTTATAGTCATTTAGAGGGGCGGAAGGGAGTTTGGGGTGTAGAGTAGTGGTTCTCAAAAGGGGTGCCATGATGTTCTCCAGGAGTTGTTACGGAAACAAAGTTTAGGGGCATTTCACTAAGTAAAGCTATTATCAAGGTTGTGTTTATAAAGTAAATATTCACCTACGAAAGAGTAAGCCTGCACAATGCTTCGAAACTTTGACTCCATATCCGAAACGTGTTAGGATTCGTATTCTATTCGGAATTCCGAATAGAAATACACAAAAGATTCGAATTGGATAAGAAACTGCAAATCAAAATACAGCCCAGAGTCATATTATATGAAATATACATATTAATTTGACTCTAAAAAGTAAAACTTTCAATAACATATTTTTTATAAGAAGTTAGCTTATATCCACTTTGTTGATTTTATCAATAAAACTTGCTAATTTTCTAATATCTATAATGTTTTCATTATCTAAACATTATGTGATGTGTTTACTATTTGATTTTATTATATTTTCCTAATATTCAATTTGGATACAATAATATATAATTATAAAATTTTCTATTCGAAACATTTTGTTTGTTTTTTTAAACTCGATTTGAATTAGTAAGTAAAGATTCGGATTCTATTCGAAAAATCTAGAATTTATACAGGCTTAAAAGAAAGTGCATATTTTTATTTCAGTTTACCCTACTCAAAACGGCTGGGTATACAATAATTATACATACATACATACATACATACATACATACATACATACATACATACATATACATACATACACATATACATACAGTTTCACTAATATAGATTTGTCAGTAGTAGAATAATCGTAATAGGAATATATAAGAGTATAAATATTCAGTTAAATGTGTTGTGATCCAACACTTTAGCTCAGTCATAAGCGTATTTGTCTACTGGGCTAAGAGTACCGGGTTCGATTCTCAGAATGGCCAAAAAGTTTATCATTAGTGAAATATGGAATTACTCTTTCACATTGATAAATTTACGGCCGAGGACTGGGTGTTGTGTTAGTCTTAAGATAGATTATAAAGCATATGAAGCCACGACAGGCCTTTATTTATATTTATTACACCACAATGTTATATATATTACTTTCAGGTGATAGGTCCACGCCGGCTGCTAGTTTTGAAATACAGTATTATTAAAAAAATTATCCTGTTTTCGCATAAGTTGACAAATATAATATAATGAGTTATATAACTTAAGGCAGTAAAATACAAAATATGGGAGCGGAAGGGGGGGCAGATGTTTTATATAAATCTTCAATAGATTAGCAATACTCTTGCAGTTTATAAAAATAATAAGATAGAATGCTAATGTGACTCCCAGGTCCAAATGACTCTCGTCATAATATTTGTTATTGACAGCCTCGCCCGAATTCAGTTGAGCTGATTTGTGGAATCTCATACCATAAATTCTGCTAGCAAGACATAATATTATACTAGTCAAGTGATTTTCAATTCCACTTCTGATAGATGGCACTAACGAAAACCTATCAAATAGGCTTATATTAATAAGAGTAAAATGTTATCAATGACAACAGAAAATATATTTGTATTTTCTTACTCGAACCCTTCTTTAATTTAACAGTCGTTAGTTTTTGGGATTTTGGTGGGTTCTTTAAGACAGTAATGTGAAGTTCCGTACCTGTAAACTGACTCATACGAGGAGAAACAATCCTCTCTATGAAATATGGATCGCTGTAATAACAAATATTGCGATCGCAGGATACTAAAAAAACTTATCTTTTTAGTACTTTTGGCGATTCTATAAAATAATGGGTTCAAATTTCCAATATACTCTAATGTTGTATACTGTTTCACACCAATGACTGTGAACATATGGGGAGAGATATTCTTGACTAACCTTGCATATTCTTGAGCTACAGTTCAATGTTCATAAGAAGGGCTTCATCTTAGAGCTGATGTAAATGTTACAAAATCTACTTTAACGTGTTCATGCGTAGTCACGTTATCTGCGGCGTCATTAAGGGCTGACTGAACAAATGTTATATTGATTCTTAAATTACCAGATTAACTAACAATCGACTTGAGCCTAGATCAACAAAAACTTGGGTTGCAACCAAAACTTCCAATCAACTAAAACCATTAATTTAATTTTTTTAAATCAAAGAAAACAAACATGGCAACACTGTAAAAGTCGTTATTTTGACAATCCTATTGTGGAATGGCCCAAATTTATACATAAAGTTGTAATTATATAATTCATAGGTTCATGATATTCAAAATTAAATATTATTTTACTCTTCCTTCTGTGCCGTAAAATTGTAAGGTATTGCTACATTCTTCAATCCTTCTCTTACCAAGGACAAGCAAGAGCCTCGTAGAAAACGAGGGAGTAAGGTAGACAAAAGAATGGTGCGATTTCGAACCTTCTAGAACATTTGGAATAAAGGACTATTCTTAACGAACGATAGCTCGCCCGAGTCTCCGAGAAGACCTCGCGAGTCGCGATGGTAGCACAGGTAACCAACCGCATCGGACATTCCCAACAATAATAAAGTACGAGAGTGATATCAGATATCGCTACACATTTAATAATCCGTTTATCATAAAGAAACTGATTACATCTGATTTTAATTACATAATCATTTTTTTTATCCCCGTATCTTACTGCAGTAGCCCCATGGCTTCTTTGGTGCTGACTGACAGCTCACAGCTAACGGCTTTGAAAAGTTACCAGACCAAATTATGTATCCATACGCCGAACCAAATGATCTGCAAAAACATGTGTTTAGCAGCAGTCAGAAGTCAACTGTGAGCTATCAGTCAGCACCAAAGAAGCCATGGGACTACTGTACGTGGTCATATTATACGCATATTTATATTATTAGCACCGCGTTTTATTTACCACCTGTTCGGGTTATACGCCTATGTACTAATTATAATTACACTTATAGGTTAGGGATTATGAATGCTTAATTTAGAGGAAGTGCACCCACATTTGCTTGGAGGGAGAGGTTAAAAACATTTAGGAAACCCACCCTCAGTGCACCCAACCGGAATCGAACCCCGATCTCCCACATATATATTAATTACGTCAATGAGTTAAGGATGAGGAATAGAAGGAGGTGTATCCAAATTAGCGTGGAGATATAGTGGAAAACCATTTTGGAACCTTCTATAAACTAATTAAACACTAACCCAATCCCGAATATTCACTTTACAATTCATGTTCATTATGTTTCCCTTCAACAAGATGATAGAATCAAACAGTTGATGGAAGAAAATGGCTGGTTAACTTGACCAGAGATTGTATAGTCACTCACGTCCTAATTGTTAATAGCGCAAATGAATATAAGGTTTGATACCCTGATTGGAGATCAGCTTACATTTGAGGTGGAGGGTATTCTTTCTAAACTGTTTCACTCTCTAGCTGTGCAAATATGGAATGTCCTACACTTCCTCTAAATTATACCTGTCTCTTACCTATTCCGTTAGTATAAATATGCGGATAGCCCGGATAAGAGGTTGCCACTATTTGATCAACCCCAACCCGGTGTGTTCCAGTTTTTATACAAGGATTCCAATTTCTCCAGACACTCATACAAGTGACTAGTGTGAAGTAGTATTATTTGTGTTTAGAACCCGACTATTAGAGCTTGATGAGCACACATATGTAGCCAACATTGTGTTTAGGGGGTTGAAGCATGGCAGGGAGGGGGTAGGCGTGAGGGGGAGGGGGGAGTTCCAGTCATTGTGCTTAGTTTTTCAGTTAACTTTTTTCATCTAAGCATGAAAAGGTCTACTCTTCAAAACTTGTAATTAAAGCGTCCTGAATTCACAAATATTCCAGTTTTATAATAGTTGTTTAGGAGGTGGGTTTTTTTAGACAAAAAAAAATCCCCGAGTTTTCCAATTACAGGTACGTGGAAACTCTAGGATTTGCAGTAAGACTCGGAGCATTGTTGTTGCTCTAGTTGTATATGATCAAATGAGTTTGCTAAAATAAGTATAAAGCGTAAGCTAGAACAAAATTAATCTAATGATCGACACACAACCTCAAACTAATTAGTAACCAAACCGGGGACCTCTAGTTTGGGAATCTAAGTGGTATAACACTGTGCCAAGAGGGTACGTGAAGGACTTGTCAACTCGATGACAACCACTTATACTTTAAGTAAATATCAAACAATTGCAAAGAGTATTATCATAAAAGTAATCAACCGGTTGACACGATCATTAAAGAGTTTTAATGGCTTGGAAAGAGCGCTGCTGATATTATCAATCGCTCGTAAAGCGAGTAAGTCTAGTGGACGGGGTTTAGGACCAAGGGAGGGGGGGAGGGGGGTAGCACGTGGCCAACATCAACACTCAACATGTTGTTTGCTCGCGACCGGCGCAATCAAAGAAACTTGCCTGAGGAGAGGCACGGGGTTCCACAGACAATAAGTGGACCTTTATGAATCATTTATACTCGCCACCAAACGTAGAGGTTATTAGCACCTGGGACCTCCCGCTTATTGAAAACAATGAACTTGACCTTACCCGCTTCGGTGGTCGAATGGTTTAAGGCAGACGTGTCGAAAACGCATTTGATCAAAAGGGCCCCAATAATAATTTAAAATATTGAGGGGGCCACATTTCAAAAAACAAAAAGAAAATACACGTTACCAACTTTGGATAGAATAAACAAAATTTAAATATTTATTTTAGGTGACCTGGTGGTCTAAGGGTAAGGTGTCGGACTCCTGTGCTAGGGGTCCAGGGTTCAATCCTCGGTCTCGGCACAGATATATCTGATTATCAAACCCTTCCTTCACCTCTGACAAGTCGTGTATTAATTACAACTTGTGAATGTGGGGAATGCCAGGCCTCCACCGTGGTTCGGATTCCACGTTAAACCTTGGGTCCTCCCTTTCATCTCACAATCACCCTACCATTACACATTAGCGTAAGTGCGTATAACCCGAACCGGGTGCTAATAATAATAATAATAATAATAATAATAATAATAATAATAATAATATTTAGCACCGCGTCTTACTACCCGTTCGGGTTATACGCTTTAAGTTCTAATTACACTACTGGATTGGGAATTGGGAAGATTTAATTAGAGGAAGTGAACCCGCATTTGCGTGGAGGGAGAGTGGAAAACCATTTAGGAAAAACCACTCCCAGTTCACCCGACCGAGATTCGAACCTCGATCTCCCCGTCCTCAGCAGTCGGGCTCAACACGACAAGCGCGTTAGCCAACTACGCCACCGAGGCGGGTAATAATAATAATAATAAAAGTAAATATTTATTCATGCAAAAATTAACATTTTTAAAGAACAAACAAATTAATAGTTACCATCTTTAAGTAGAATAAACAAATTTTAAAACCAATTTCCAAAGGTCATGGTGTATTTCTACAATGTTCATTATAATATGAATTGGAGCGCTTGTTTATGTTGGTATGGCCTACATCAAAAGGTTCTCTGGCTGCAAATTTGACATACTTGATTTAAAGCGCCATTCAATCGCAATAGACTGGGCTGGACTGCCGAAGAGGGTAGATCAGAGTTATAATCCTTGTCTGGTGTAGCGAGGGTGTTTTACTTAAAGGTTTTCCACTCTCCCTCCATGCAAACGCAGTTAAATTTCCCTTAAGGTCAACCTAACCTCATTTCTAACACATTAGCGTAATTAGTTAATATGCGTGTAGCCTGAAAAGGTAGTAAGACACGGTTCTAAGAAAAAACTAAATCATGTTCCTGTGTAAGTGATGATTGATAAGGCACATTATCTGATTATCTAATGATGACTTGTAGAGTACTACAAATATACAAAACTTCTAGTATTTCTTAAACTAGCTCAAAAATCTAATAATGTTTCTAGAGCTCATGCATTCTATTCGACTGGTGAAATTCGATTTTAGCCAGGCTAAAGGATGTAGGCCTATTTAAAGTAGAAATTAGGATGTCCACCAACCCCGCTCCCCAACCCTCTATATTGGATTATTCGTATTCTGGGAGATTGGTTAACTCCCGATACTAGACTTGAATAGACCCTAAATGGAAGTGGCTAAGCATAAACCTATATTATAATATAATATTCATTTGTAGATGCAAAGTCAAAGAAAAAAAGTTTCGTCGTTTTCGCAATGTTAACAAACTTAACGCTGACCATTTCATCAAGCATTATAATGCATTTGTGAATATAAAGCCTATCAAATCTCATGAGCAGTAATAGGATTCAGTTGGGCTATATTTGGTTTTTTATAGTTCCCATTTCTTTTTTAAAAAAACGAGAAAATCGGATGTCATCTTTGTCAAATAAAACTACATTGTAGTTTATTTATTTTCTTTCCACTGCCTCTTACTAACCACAGAGACTGTATGCATTTTTATTAGAACTGGGTAGGTATGAGATGGGTAGGATTAAGAGAAGGTGTAACCTCATTTGGGTAGAGGAATAGTGGAAAACTTCAGGATTCAAACCTCTAATCCTCCCGTCAACGTCAAACTAGACTGTGAATTTGAATTTTAGACAGCGTGCCACACGCGTCGGTAGATTTTAGTTTTCATTAAACTTAGTATATGGTGTGTTGATTTTTTGCGACCAGATCATTTCATGGAAATAGATAGCTAAATAATAATTGTCAGTGACCTAAAACATTTCCCCAATAAATTTTCTAGTCTGGTGATCTAGTTCGAAAACACCGTTCCAATATGGCGTGTTAGTTTCCTGCTGTCCAGGAAGTGGTAATGAGACCAACCAGCTGACGCATACGGGCCCTCAGAGAGAACAGCAGGTGAATAAGACAAAGTTCTTTAGTACCCACGCTTCTCAGACCAGCTCATGGTAACAAGGTGGTTTCGACGCTTCAGTGCCATATCGGTTATCCCTGGCTTAGCTTACCCTAACTCATGGTAACAAGGTAGTTTCAACGCTTCAGTGCCATATAGGTTATCCCTGGCTTAGCTTACCCTAACTCATGGTAAAAAGGTGGTTTCAACGCTTCAGTGCCATATCGGTTATCCCTGGCTTAGCTCACCCTAGCTTATGGTAACAAGGTGGTTTTGACGCTTCAGTGCCATATCGGTTATCCCTGGCTTAGCTCACCCTAGCTCATGGTAAAAAGGTGGTTTCAACGCTTCAGTGCCATATCGGTTATCCCTGGCTTAGCTCACCCCAGCCCATGGTAACAAGGTAGTTTTGACGCTTCAGTGCCATATCGGTTATCCCTGGCTTAGCTCACCCTATCCCATGGTAACAAGGTGGTTTTGACGCTTCAGTGCCATATCGGTTATCCCTGGCTTAGCTCACCCTAGCTACTCACCCTAGCTTATGGTAACAAGGTGGTTTTGACGCTTCAGTGCCATATCGGTTATCCCTGGCTTAGCTCACCCTAGCTCATGGTAACAAGGTGGTTTCAACGCTTCAGTGCCATATCGGTTATCCCTGGCTTAGCTCACCCTAGCCCATGGTAAAAAGGTGGTTTCAACGCTTCAGTGCCATATCGGTTATCCCTGGCTTAGCTCACCCTAGCCCATGGTAACAAGGTGGTTTTGACGCTTCAGTGCCATATCGGTTATCCCTGGCTTAGCTCACCCTAGCTCATGGTAACAAGGTGGTTATTGACGCTTCAGTGCCATATCGGTTATCCCTGGCTTAGCTCACCCTAGCTCATGGTAAAAAGATGGTTTCAACGCTTCAGTGCCATATCGGTTATCCCTGGCTTAGCTCACCCTAGCTCAAGGTAACACAAACCTCTCATGGCGAAAGGTGTAGTATTTTGGCCGATTAAATGATCACATTTTAAGTTTTGAAATTCGACTTTAACAGGTTTTGCAGATCTAAAAAAATTCCTAATATTATATATGCAAAGTTATTAAAAAGTTCCGCTATTTTCACTTTTTTCCATTAAATTCTTGACACATGACATTAAAAACAAGCATGCTTGAGTTCTTTGGGAATCGTATGTATTGGCGATAAGACTATAGAGTTCCTCTTCTGCGCTGTATTTCAAAATTAAGTTGCAAACATATCTTAAATTTAAAATGGCTTTTTGAGATTTCCGTGAATTCTCCCTATCATTCAAAATTCCCCGACTTTTACCAGTTTTTACTGTTTTACAACTACATAACAACACTGATTACGTATGTATGGATCACCAGAGGAAGAAGCTTGTTTTACAGCTTTAAAAAAAGACCAAATCTATTATAATGTGTTTATATGCGTATATAGTTGTACGTTATTTAGCTGTATTTCTCAACCAATATGACATTGCGTCAATCTTGGCTACTTGTAATGTTATTGATTTGCCCCTAAAGATTATGTGAGAGCATTGACAATAATATCGTCCTAATTTTATAAACGTATCTTATTTCATTTAAATTATAATCTATTACATGGCGCTTAAAGCACTTCTTCTTCGAAGAAGGCACAAGCCACTGACAAGTGACGTCACGCACGTGACGTTAGTAAAGTCAAGTTGACAATATAAGATTAAAAATCTTAACTTCCTCTTCTCGAATGATCGAATGGAGATTTTAAAAAGTAACTTGAGTCAGTTTCCGGCTCTGGAACCTCCTAGTAAAACCGAGATGTTTTTGTCTTGTATTTTGTTTTTCTAAACTAAACCTTCCCGAAGCTTCCATGAGTAATGCATATATACAAAGAATGGTCCAATGTAAGGGCACTAGCACTAGGCATCCAGTCCTTGAAGTACTAGGGACTGCAGCTCCTGTCCGGAATCCCTACGATCGTACTATAGGTCGCGTAAATAGTTCGTCGACGACATGATCTATTTTCTCTTGAAATAAGCCGAGATTTAGAAATAAAAACATGTCAACATAATAAGTGTGTATTAATTGATACAATATTCTAATCATCAGTAAACTCTTTAATTGGCGCTTGATCACGGGGCTATAAATACCAATTATCTCACAACATCAAAAAACCGTACCGTTTTGATTAGTGCTCGATCACGGGGCAATTTATCAGCTAATTAAACCAAATTCATCAATTAGCACCCATCGCGGTGCAAGAATATTTCTAGAACTCTTCATACTTTCTACTTCCGTTTTGTAAAAAGTTATTGCTGTGCTCAAACTTATTAAGAGAATAGTTTCCCTGCCCATTTACTCGAGAATAACACTGTGACGTCAAGGTTATACACATTTAAAATAAAAAGGTAGCCCAACAATTTAACTAGGAATTTGTTTGAAAATAATAAAAAAGATAATTTAAATACGTGACTTAAAGACAAAATAAACATTAAACAGAAGCGACTTTTAAAAAATATACAAGCCTGTTTTTTTATAATAGCTATAACAATTTTACTCAAAATTGGTATTTTGAGACTATCTTAAAAGATAAATAATTTTTGTTTGGTGTTTATAGACTAAATTATTTTAAGAGTTAGCCTAGTTTTATTGGCTATTTTAAGAATTTTTATAGCCTTTAAGAATGAGTTAAAAATGAGTATCTGGGAATAGTTTTTCATGATAGATAGGAATATATATATTTACAAAAATAAATCATTTGAGGTTAATTTTATGAATAGCTTATTATGAATTTCTCCCCTCCCCAAATTTTTATTATTAGAAAGTGTGTACGATTTTGTAGAAACATTTATTTGACTGTCAATTAAGGCATTTCCGTTCAGGCGATAGGCCTATTATATTTTTTGACTAGAATTAATTATTTTGTCTCCTGTTAGCTGTCCTAGGCTGTTAAAATATGATATATGACCAAACACTTTTTGGTTTTGGTTTTGAGTCTTACTACCGGGCTATCTGCATATTTGCAATTGTAGAGTACAGATGCGAAATCTAGAATATTATAGTGGCAAACGAATATGGGAAACCATTTATGTATATAAAAAAAGTCTCAGTGCACTCAGCCCGGGATTCGAGCCAAGACTTCCTTGTCGCCGGCAAACCGGATACAAGATTGACGCCTTTAATCGCATGTGCCCAGGCACGGGTGAAATTAAATAAAACAAAACTAGTTTACATCCAGCAGCAGATAGGACCTTCGTAACAAAAAGTACCTGTATTGCGCCATGGAGGTATAGATGGGAGTTCCGGTAAACTACCAATAGGAAAATGTCTCAGTAATGGTTCGGCCTGACTGACAAGCGTGCGAGCGACTGGGTGGCCAAACTGGCGAGCGAACGTGATTAGCAGATACCTCTCGATAGTGTTGACGAGGAGGCAAAGGTTCGAATCTTGGATCAGTAAACTGAGTGAACTGATTCTTATTTGTAAAGGCCTACTTTGATTATAATATTAAAGTATTTTTAACATATCAGTTTTACATATATGTATATACCCACATATAGAATATGTATGGTTTATGAGGTTACCAATTAAATTAGGCCGTTAATAGCAAGTGTGCAAAACCTATCGATAGTAATAAAAATGTCAAAATGAGAAGTTTCCCCAGCACTCAATGAACCAACATACAATAATAATGCCTAGCGTCTGTAAACTAGACTGTACCGGGTCGAGCATGCGCGCTTGAAAAGTAGAACCAGTTCTATCAATTTAATTCCATGGGAAGAGATGTGTTCGAAAGAGACTTTGATTATAATAATGGAGTATTAACGTATCTGGTCCACAGCAGACCGAGGAACCTCGTCATTAGTGGCACATTCAACCGTCAAGCGCTGTAGTCGATAAGTAAGTGTGGCAAATGGAATCACTTTGTTGTAATCCATTTAATGTTTTTGCTGTTGACGTTAAACAGATGTGTAAACTTTAAATCTCGGGAGATCTCGATTGCACTCATTTCTTTTAAACGCTAGACTTTTATTTCCGAATTTTATAGGATCAGGTCCAATGTGGATAATCGAGGTTCCGGCTAATCCATAAATTTGAGAATTTTGGACTGTTAGGGATGAACAAAACTGGACATATGTCATATATTGTGGAAACAACACATTTATGTAGAGTTCAAAGAATAAGGCGTGAATTTTTGTTACAAAGACAGAATAAGGTCTACAAAGTGTAAAACAAATAAAACAAGATTTTGGTTGAAATTTGATGATAACATGATGCTCGATTTACCTTTTAATGGCAACCGTAAGCTCTATTGTGCTGTGTTTCGCGGGGCATGCCTGTAATCTGAGCATTTTAGTTTCTATAAATAATTTTTTTTAGTCTAAAGGTTTTTTTAAGCACCGCGTCTTACTACCCGTTCGGGTTATACGCTTATGTACAAATTACGCCGATGGGTTAGGGATTGTGAAGGTTGAAGATAGAGGAGGTGAACCCACATTTTCGTGGAGGGAGAGTGGAAAAACCACCCCAGTTCACCCGAGCGAGATTCGAAACTCGATCTTCCCGTCCTCGGCAGTCTTATCTCAACACGAAACTAGCGCGTTTGTTAATTACGTCACCGAGGCGGGTGAAAGGGTGTTGTTCTGTGTATATGGCGAGAACGTTTATGGTCACTTTTACTACTCAAATATCTTTGTCATGCGTCTATCTTGTGAAAAGTAGTAATAACCGTGAATCAAATAGTTATAATGTGAAATAATATTTTATGTGATTATAATTTTTTTTAATCAAATAAGCTTAACCTAACATTCCAAGTATTTGGAAATTAAATTAAAATGCAATTTTGAATGGATTAATACATTTTTTCATGCAAAATTGCTATGTGTGTATTCTGATTGAGATTTTTTAACTAGTTAATACCAACCAAACAAAATATTGAAAGGGTGACGTTTTCTATGACATATTGAATTACCAAAATTGCAAGGTAATGTTTTAAAAAAGAATTATCGAGAGTGATTTTAAACGTTCTCTATCCCAGATTTCTAGTGTTGTTGGAAAATTTTCTGAAAAAAAAAAATTACCTTACATCTCTACATGGAATTAATAATTGGAGTGGAAAAGGAACTCGAAAACTCGCTTTTATGTCAGAAAGGAAAGCGAGGCGAGGCGAGTCAACCCCTGCGCGCGGAGAGGGCTGTGGGAAGATATGTGGAGCGTTTCCCTCGACTTCATCACATGGCCTTAGGGGCAAAATGGAAGGGGGGGTAGCGGGGAGGAAGGCCGTTCACCGTGGTTGGCTAGGGAGGGAGGCTGAGAAGAAGGCAGAAAGAATGTACACGTGGTGTGGGAGTGGCGCGTTCACCTGACCGCTCGACTCGCGGTCCGCGGTTCGATGACACGGGAAAGATACCCTCGTTGTATTCACTGACATAGATTCAAGCGTTATTTTATTCCAGTCTTCTCTTAAGGAAGTTGCAAAATAGATCACGCTATTAAAGGCACAGAAGATGAAATGAAAGCTCAGTGTTGATGTATAGAAAAACTCTGCCAACTCACCAACAACTTGACCAGTGATGGACAAAACACTCCAGGTGTACCTCTACTCGTATATGTGGGGAAACTGTACAAATAGTAGTGCACCAAACAACGAGAGGCCATATCATATAAATGCTACAGATACAATGCACTCTAAGCAATTATATCAAATTACATAGCCTAGGATGCACCTCGAGAGTCTGAAGGTAAGTCCAGGTTAAGGCGAGGGGGCATACTAACCTCTCTTTGTTTAGAAAGGCAATATCGAGGTCAAGGTTATCGAAACAATGATATTATCCATTCAAAAACCTTAGAATTCTCACAGATCGCAGTGAATTAAGATGCTTTATCATCTCTGTATGTAGTGAAAGTGTTGGGATTACAACTTATCGATATTTACCAGTTATCAAAAAAGCACAATATTGTTAGGGGGCGTGGCTGGAGAACTGATACACCCGATATGAATATGAGCATTAGTCACCTGTAGTAAGGGCTGCCGAAAGGCGAGCAGTAGAAAGGGTCCCCGTGCATGTGGGGCGGCATCATGGGACACATGGCCGGATGAGGGTGCGGGGGTCCAGGTCCGGGGTTCATAGGGTGGTGCAGGTGGTGGTCCACCACGGCGCCGCCAGCGCGGCTTCGCACGGGCATCGGGGAGCCGCCGGCGGGCGTCTTCCAAGGACCTGCCACGAGGAACGGAGGCGGCGGCGTGTGTCGTAGATCCAGGGTGGCGCCCCTCTTCACGCCGCGACGCCGCTCCGAGCAACAAGTACCCCCAGCATTGCGGGGACGACAACCGCCGCCACAAGACGTCGTCGTCGACGCCGTCGTACGCAGGGCGACGCGCGAACCATCGGACACTAATGATCCTTCTAGTACTACCAAGATACGTTGAGGATACCGTCACGTTTCATGATAAAACGCATCCACACATTAATTAGTACTTTCAAAACACCAATACTTCACCAGCGTAGTCACTCACAGTTCAAAACACCTCACTGCCCTAGAATTCCCGAACTTTATCGCTACAATGCTGCCACCATTCTCATATGTAGTCTCCGAACGAGCATCACCGATAAAATGTTCCGATCCATCAGAATGGGAGAGGTGAGGAAAGAGAGGTCAACAACAACAACAAATTCCTTCCTTCAGCGACATAAGCATTCCCTTCGTAACTAATTTCAGCCGGTGCTGGAGATCGAACTAAGGACGGCCCCCGCGCGAGTCCGCAGTGTGTACTGTTGGCACTACTGCGGCAGCACGGAGCCGGGCGAAACTCCCCCCTTTGCCGCTCGCCCCGATCGACTATACAGCCTAGACGGGGCCCCATTGGCTGAAGCTCGGCAGTCACGTGACCAACAAAAACACAAGAGAGCGCCCGCTCGCTCGGCTACCAAAGGCACAAAAAAAATAAAACAGGAGAGAAAAGTTAGCGTTGCGTTGAGCGACCAACGCGTGCGTATGTGTGATAAAGTAAATTTTTGAGCTGTCTTTTATATATATATATATATATATATATATAAAAGCCCCCGTGGATAAGAGATTCCACGCGTTGTTTACGCTTGTCAAAAAAACTTGTACAGCTATTTAAAACTGTTCCACTTCTCACGGGCGACGTGCTGTCATCGCGTTCATAGCGCGTGCGCCAACTTATGACCCGAGAAGAGAACTTCTGCCACCACAACCGAAAACAAAAGTTTTGTGACAATTATTTACATCGCCTTAAAAAAAAGGTATATAAGACCACTAAATACAACAGACTAGTTGAGGGAGGAAACTGCCTTATACATTTGGTTATTAAAAGAACAAAAAAGCGCCAGTGATCACGCGGACTCAAGCTCACTATAGACTGAATTTCCAGTAACGAGAGGAGGTATTGGTTCGAATCTCAGCCGAGTGAAGCTATAAACGGTTTTCCCATCATCTTACTCAAACTAATTTGGGTGCATTTATTCTTTTACCCACTAATCTCTCTCTAGCCCTTAGTTTGACTTTGGTATTAAATGTACTAATTCAACAAAACTTAAAATAAATATAAGCACATCATTATAAACTTATTTTACATTATAGGCCGACTGATTGTATTATTTTCTCTGCCGCTTTTCTTACCGCGCGCAATATGCGCATTTTAATCAAGCTAGAGGGTAGTACTGAAGAAAATGTTTTTTTAAAGATTAGTTGGGACGTAATTTATTAGAAAACACTCTTAGTACAACCTGTCGGGTTTCAAACCTAGAGGTGACCTGGTGGTCTAGGGGTAAGGTGTCAGACTTCTATGATGGCGGCCGAGGTTCAATCCTCGGTCCCGGCACAGATTTATCTGTTTACCAAACCCTTCCTTCACCTCTGACAAGACGTGTATTAATCACAATTTGTGAATGTGAGGAATGCCAGGCCTCCACCGTGGTTCGGATTCCACGTTAAACTGTAGGTCCTTCATTTCATCTCACAATCACCCTACCATTACACATTAGCGTAAGTGCGTATAACCCGAATGGGTAGTAAGACGCGGTGCTAATAATAATAATAATAATTCAAACCTAGACTTCCTCGTCAGCAGAAAACCAGACTAGATAAGTATGACATCCAATCCACGTGCTAACAGATAAAAGTTACTCAGGAAGTTACTAAAACAATTTTTCATACATCCAGTCATGTTGTTATCTGCAGTTATCACTTTTGATCGATATTATTAATACCTATAAAATAACACAACTAATATAAAACGTTAACAATTTTGTCTACAAAGAAATAAGTGTGAATTTTCTCTATTGTTCTTCCAACCAAAATCAGGGTGTTTTTTACTAGGGGTATTTAACGTTCGCTTTGTTGGCAAACTGTTGATAGGCCTAGATCCGCTTAACTCAACTTTGATCACTAAACCAATATACAGTCCTCCCAGACATTAATTCAGCCCTCTGAAAAAAGAAGCCCCAATACCACCAATAATCATTTTATCAGCCACTTTATTTATTTTGTACAGTTTGTGATCGACACGTCATCGCTGTACTGAGCTATTCGCTTTTTTTATTCATGTATTATTATTATTATTATTATTATTATTATTATTATTATTAGCAGCACCGCGTCTTACTACCCGTTCGGGTTATACGCACTTACGCTAAAATGTGTAATGGTAGGGTGATTGTGAGATGAAATGGAGGACCTACAGTTTAACGTGGAATCCGAACCACGGTGGCGGCCTGGCGTTCCCCACATTCACAAGTTTATTCATGTAAAAACACATCCATTCCTTAGTTATTCTATACAATGATGGTTATAGTAATTCCTGTCAATACACCTTAACGATAATCGTTGTGCTCCCTTTCGTTTAGTGGTTAGTTAACGACCTGGAGTGGTGGTACAAGAATTAATTAGGTATGCCGTTAGCAAGCGCAAGTGTACAAACAAGCAGTGGTTATTTCTAGCAAAGGATGGAAAAGGAGCGACTTGGATTAGGAGAATACAATATGAATCTCCCCAAGGGGGTAAATATTATGTTTCAACCACCGCTTAACTTAATTTACCCTCAAGAGAGGACCTAATAGCAAGCACATCTTGGCTATAGTAGGATTCCGGTACAAACAACAGTTTAGAAATAGTATTTTTAGCACCGCGTCTTACTACCCGTTCGGGCCCCGCTTATGTACTAACTACGCCAATTTTTTAGGAACGAGGAAGGTTATATTTAGAGGAAGTATACCCGCATTTACGTGGAGGGAGAGTAGAAAAACATTTAGGAAAAAACATCCCTCGGTACACTAACTGAGATTCAAATCCTCACTTTCCCCATAATTGGCAGTCTAGTCTACTCCGAGAGTAGAACCTTAGACCATGCGGCCACCGAAGCGGGTTGTTTAGAAATTGAAAGCCTATTTTTTTATAGTCAACCTTGATGACGCTTTACTATATTATGTTTTATTTTATTGGTTTTTACTATATATTTCAAAAGTGACAGCTGTATATAAGATGACTTCGCGTATGAATATGTAAAAGCAGTTTTAATGACTTAAATACCGTCCTTTTATATAATTACACTGTAGTCTGGTTTACCGTTGATGTTTCAATTCTAATAGCTCTGTGGACAACCTACCTCCATGTTCTTAAAATTAGTTGTTCACATGGTTTAGGACATCGGTCTCACAATATATGTCAAAATAAAAAATAAAAACATATAGACTACAAAACAACCTGATTTTGGTTGGAAAAACAATTAAAAAACTCATTATTTAATTGTGGCAAACAATGATGAAATTTGATCAAATAATTAGTGTTATTTTATGGGTATTGCTAATATATATCAAAAGTGATGGTTCCAGATCGCATGACTTGACGTATGAATATATTATTCCCACCGAAATCGGCCTGTATATTGTCCGGCCTAGGCCAAATTTCGTCAACAATGGTCCTCGCGTTTGGCAGGAATAACAGAACAAACAAGACCTCGCCCCACTCAGTCACCTGCTTGGCAATTCACCACAGCGGAACATTTTCAACTCCACGGGTGACCATATTATAGTGAATGCCAATTTGGAATAAGATTGATATCAAGTGAAAAAAATAAATGTCGATACCTTCTTTTGTGTGCTCAGAAAGTTGACAAGAAAGTAGAGGTATCTATGCTCATTATTAAAGTCCTTTTCATTTATACTAGAAAAAGTTGGTGATTTACGTTTGCTGACTTGTTTGTCGCTTACAACTTTATTTATCCTGCTTTTGCAATGAGAAAAAGTCATTTAACCTGGGCTACCTACTTTTAAGGTTGGTATTTCTAGTGTTAATCAAAATGGATTCAAAACAAAATAACATTTTGTGTGTTTGTTTGGACAGCATGATTCGTAGATTATCTTCTATATAGTATCTTTCATCGATTAAAAAAAAATTGTTCGCATTTTGTAGCGTTTAGAAATTTGCGTCCTTGGGTTGGAATTTGCAAAACCTAAAACAATTCTCTCTTAATATCGTTAATGCCTATAATAGTGTTATTCGTCTTTTTAAGATTGCGCGAAGATCTCAAAACATTTATCTCCAGGCTCAACGCATATATTCACATCAATTCGGTAAGAATAAGAGATATAATTTAAGAGGAAATGTACTTATATTTGCGTGAATTGCAAGTGGGAAACCAACTAAAAAAACACTCCTCGAGTACAACCGGCAGGGGTTTAAACCCCAACTATCATCACCAGCAAATTAAATAGTCTTGACGCCTTTCTACGTGCATGCCGACTATAGAATTAAGTTTGTTTGTAAGTTATGTTTGGTACAGACAATCCGTTACAACAGTTCTTATTGGCGCGTTTGTTCACCTGTGCTATACTTTTTGCCAATTATAGCACCAAGTGGTTAACACCTCCTCTATAAAGGGAGTTTCAGCCAGATTCTAACCCGGGTTTCCCCTGTCTCTTGACACACGGGAGACAATCTTGGACCCGGTAGTTTCATTATTACTATTATTATTACATTAACATCTTGATCTCTAGCCGGGATGAAGTTTGTGTACAAACCGAAGTGGTAGTAAGAAGCAGTGATTAAAAAAAAGTACTACAACTAAGTTATTTTTCCTAAAAATTGTGACAATCTTGCTTTTATTTGTTAACTGCAGCTCTACAAGTATTTTTAATTTACAATATGGCCCTTAAATTCAAACGAATATCACATTCCTGGTTTATAAGGTAAGGATGAAAAAGGTTGCTCAGAAAAAATGGATCTGCATTAGCGTGGAGATGGTAGGTGAAAACCACAGTGATAGATTTCATGAAGCAAACCACCTACAGGGAAACCAGCTTCTCCCTTCAATCAAGGATGTCGAAAGTCAGACGCCTTAAACCACGTTACCATAGGTGCGGGTCAGTCCCGGGAAGTCCATGGGATACTTGAGTAAGGTAAATCAATATGAGACGAGGTAACGGGCGACACTGACATCAAGGGAGGCAGGGTTCGATTGTTGACGAGGCCACGGCTGTGATTTGTAAACTAATGTTCATTTAAATAAATAATAACTGCCGAAAAACCGTCCAGAGTTTAAATGGCTTGTTCAGCTTTGATCCGTGTCGGATGAACTGGATTTTATATTTTCCGGATTAATTTCAAAGTGTTTTCCCCTCTTTTCTCCAGACCAATGCTAGTAGACTTCCTTAAAATTGCCCTTTCTCATATTGTGTTTTTGAATTAGTGTACGCTAGGGATTACATACATTAGCATTATGACTCACTGTACAAACCAATTTATTATTGTTTCCACAAAAGCTCTGTTGAGTTTAGGTGACGATTTAAAATACCAGACGAAATAAGATGTACATTTCATGAGCCCTAGAAAAAAATCTAGAGTGAGGCTGCTCCACAGAGAAGCTATAAGTCAATCAAAAGCTACTACCGATAAAATAATACAATATAATGTGAGAAATTAAACTGAGAAAACGACCCATATCAATAATCGCATGGTCTAACACGTCATTCGTGTGTTATACTGGAGTACCGGTTACTGAAAGATCGGGATTTGAATCCGAGGCGGGCGTCACCAACGTGGTTTTTCCTAGATGGTTTTCTACTCTACACTTGAATAGATGTACATTTCCACTAAATTATACCTTCTTTCTCTCTAATCAACTAACGTTATTAATAGACAGGGACCCACTTTAGTGACTTCATGGTCTAGGGCGTCACTCCCACAATATACTGGACTGTTGATGATGGAAAGATTGGGGCTCATATCCCGGTCGGATGTAGTTAGGGTGATTTTCCTAATGGTTTTCCACTCTCTCGCTCCGCAAATGCGGATACGCTTCCTCTCTATACATAACTTTATCATCCCTTAAGACGTTAGCTTGTTTAGTACATACGCGTTTAGCCTGAATGGTTACTAAGACGCGTTGAAAAAAAGGGAATGCATACGCGAATATAAAACGGGTGGTGAGACAATTGCGTGGAAAAACAACCCAGCATCGATTTTTCGGGAAAAATAAAAGGTAGAGTATAAGGGTCAGAAATCCTATTCCACCCGGTCAAAACACCCCTTCCCCGTCAATATCATTTTAATAATAGAAACAACTTAGTATGAAATAGGATATAAAATAAATTGTAAAACAAAAAAGAAATGAGAGTAAATTCCTCATCTATGCCTCGAAGATTACGTTGGGCAGGTCATGCAGCGCGAATGAGAAAATCTATAACCGTGTTCAAGGTATTGATTGACAAACCCAATGGGAAGAGACCATTAGGAAGATCTAGACGAAGATGGGAGGATAATAGAATGGACCTGAATAAGATAGGGCGTAATGAGGTGGACTGGAGAGAACTAGCTCAAGATAGGGATAGGTGGCGTACTTTTGTAAGAGCGGCAATGAGCTTTAGAGTTTCTAATGCCATAGACTCATATAAAGTAAGTAAACGCCTCACTTGAGAAGGTAGCACATTCTCTCACTAATTTTAAAAAGCAGGGTTTATTCCCTTTCCTCAAGTGGTAAATTAACAATCAGTGGTTTAGTTTATTTTACCCAATGAACGAATAAAGTAAATACATTTGATAAGCTCATTTGAATGCAGACTTATCTTTTGATAAGTCTGCACTTGAAAAAGCGCAGATACAAAAAGTATGTTATTTGTAAGTCATTAGTTGACATCGATTGGTTCAGAAAATGCACGTTAGATATATCCTAGTGAAAAAAAATCACCTTTATGAGCTAAGGGCTTGGGCACATATTTCAGGTGAGGACTGCAATTAAATGTATTTCTTGTTGGTAATGTATGAATTAAAAATCACCTGCAGCGCGGACTAAACGTTAAGATTATATGATCAGGTTTTCCGTTGACTGGAGGTCAGGTTAACTTAAACACAAAACAAAACACTCGCGATATACTATTCTTTACACCCTTCCTTCAGTTGTAAGATGTGGTTCGAGTCCGGGTGGTGTTGATGAATATATTTACTATTTGTTTAAGAGGCCTCCCTATTATATATACTACTTATTTTTATTCTAGATTTTTTCATGCACTTTCTGAGCCGACTGATTATATCAGCACATGACTTATAAGTGAACTTAATCTAGAACAAACACAACATTAATCCCCCGTTCGTTTATTCATCACAGTGAAAGGGGAAACCCACATTTAATCAAAGAATCGAACCTGGGACCCTTAGTTCAGTAATCAGATAATTATAAGCACCCTAACGATTGAGCTAAGGTGTCAAGACGTTCTTGAATTTTGTTCTACATTATATATATATGTATGCCCTAGAGTTAAAAAAGTAGCTAATGATGTATATGATATAATGTTCCAGGTTAAGTTTGTCAAGCCGTGTGCTGGTAGAGGTTTATTTAGAAAATGAAGGTTAAATAAAATTTAAAAAAATGTTCTTTGCGACCACGTGGTAGCAGGAAGGATCAGTAGACAAGGCAACCCACAAATACCACCAAAGATCAAAGTCAAAGAGGTATGGGGGGGTTGTTGAGGGGGTAGGTGAGGTGGAAAGGTGAGTGAGGATCGCGTCACATGAAGAGGGGGAGAAACAACTGTTGTAGCCGGTCATTATAGGGGGTGAAGAGGAGTGCGCCGTTGAACCAATTAAAGTGGAGCCACAGAAAGAAATAAACCACCTGTTGTTAGTTGCACGTGGACTCTTTTACGTTTGTGCAAATAAATTAGTCTAGAATGGACGGATCGTGAATATAGTTTCGAACACTTGTCTGGAAGGGGAAGGAAAACTACTAAATCATACTCAATGGACCCTATACCCGTTCAGATTCATACAGTAAGTACAACACAGGAAGGATGTTTTACTCTCCAAATTGACCGAAATTGTTCTATATTAGTTGTGTTGTTATGCGTATGGAAACTATTTATCTTAAATAACACTTGCAGAGCACATGACTTGACGTATGCATACATTGATAAGTTTAAGTAAATGTCAGATAGCGAATTTTTTGTGGTCTTACTTTATCACTACATAAATTATAAACTCTTAAAGGGTCAATATAGTTGAAACAACAAAATTTTGTCGAGAGAAAACAACAATATCGTTTTGGTAGGGATCGGGACAACTTTAAAAAATAATTGTTGCTAGATTTCCAAAACTAACCATACTCATATATGAAATTAATTAAATTAGTTTTAGCTAAGCATGTCATATATTATTATACAAATAGGCGCCACGACATCGAACAAACCTTCAAATATTAATGAGGTTGTCAGACACCTTAGCTTCGGTAGCGTGTCTTGACTACTAATCTAAGGGACCCGGGTTGTAGTCCCGACATGGCCGAAACCCGTCGTTAAATAGCCCGTGGGGTTGGAGGGGAACGCAAGTTAAGGCCAGTGGTTTTGCAATTTTTTCTTTTCTTTTTATAACACACATTTTATTGACCAAAATGAATCAAATATTTATATGGTATAAACATAATTTTAATTTTCTTCATAGCGGATAACCCGAATGGGCGGTAAAACGCGGTGGTAAAAAAATTTCTTCGCATAGTAATCTCAACAATTCTTGAATATATTTCAAAGATGTCCTGGAATTTTATTACAACTTTTTCTCTCTCGTAAAAGAGTTTCTCATTTAATGTCACCATGCTCATGACAAACTTAAGGAAATGTATCACCACGTGTATAAAATTAACTCTTCTGGAGCAATATTTGATTTATTTTTGTCCAAAAGAATTGTTTTCTATAAAAGTTGTAAAAGCACTGACCTTTTCTCGTGCTCCCATGTGAAAAAGGAACGGGTCTGGCGACCGAGTTTTGTGTATTCCGCGCACAATCGTTTGAAGACGTCTCGACTGGGCCACGTGCCTAGTCACGTGCGCGGTGCCTAGTATATCATCTGAATGCTGATACAAGCAATGTCTCCCTCAGGAGCGTGGGCTGGCCGGAGGAACACACTCAACGTTCCTATCATTTTAATATTTTTGGGGTGTTATTAAATAGATAATGGAAGTGAAAACCGTGGCTTTTGCCGCATATTTGGTCATTTAAGTATCTTAATCGTGTGTAAACTATATATTCTAAAACGGGGTGTAGGGGTGTATTTTAACATACACATGTGTTATTAGCTGAGCCCGGGTTTTGATGACATATCTTCTTTTATTGTTCGTCACATACAGTGCTCATAAATACATAAACTTAGGTGACCTGGTGGTCTAGGGGTAAGGTGTCAGACTTCTGTGCTGGCGGCCGGGGTTCAATCCTCGGTCCCGGCACAGATTTATCTGATTACCAAACCCTTCCTTCACCTCTGACAAGACATCTTGTGAATGTGGGGAATGCCAGGCCTCCACCGTGGTTCGGATTCCACGTTAAACTGTAGGTCCTTCATTTCATCTCACAATCGCCCTACCATTACACATTAGCGTAAGTGCGTATAACCCGAATGGGTAGTAAGACGCGGTGCTAATAATAATAATAATAATAATAATAATAATAATAATAATAACACATAAACTTAGTTCATGAACCCCTTGATGAAGCAATGTATATTTTATAAGAGATTTTTTGTTGTTGCCATTTTTGAATTTTGGGTAATATTTTCTTGGTTTGCATGATTTTTTAGTCATTTTTAGACATTTTTGTGTCATTTTAATATATCTCTGAGACATTTTAAGGCTTTCATTTTTAAATTTTAAATACCATACTGTCAATATTTTATAAAGGTATTTTTTCCAACACACAGCTCTCTGAATAAGACATATATAATGTAATCAATTAACTTTAAATCTTGTTTGTTTGTTTGGTTGTAAAATACATATTCCTGTTAAGACACTTCAATTTAGTTGGAATAGATTGTGTTGGGAAGGAGTAGCTATTATTTCTGGTGATATTAGTGAATCAATATTATATTTAGCAGGATGCAAGAGTTTAGTTGCTAAAAGCTTTTCATAGTATGGATATTCTTCAGTTTACATCTGTAATGTGCGTGTTTAATTTAGTCGTGTGCATTTATTACGAGTTTTAGTTCATATTTTTAGGTCATTTTTTGAAAATTTAAATCAGCTTTTAGAATTTTCAGGTTATTCTAAAGGTCAATTTTTGATTATTTAAGGTCATCAGAATCCAGAGGCTGCTTATTAGAAAAGAATAGTGTTAAGAAATGTATTTTTTTCTATCTATGATTGGCGCACTAACCTATTTGACAACGTTTACTGTTCATCAGGCACGTCAAACTCGTGGCCTCATCCATGTTCCTGTGCGACCCACGGGCCTTATGTTGAACCAACATACAGTGAGACCTGATTCTGTTTTTAATACCCGAAAGTACAACATTTTGGAATGCGATATTTTGAAATTTTGCACAGTTTATAAAATTCTGGCATGTGAGGTCGGTGTAGGTAATCCCTTTCTTCAACATGAATCAATCCCCAAAAATGGTTGAATTTGTATAACCAATATGTGCAATATTTAGCAGCACATTACGTATGCTAATAGCCGTTTTCTCATATGAAATTAAAACAAACGTCTCGGAGAAAAAAATTGCTTCGGCAAAAGATTTAAAGCATGACATTAACACCATTGTCGCAAATAAAAGGTTTTAATTTTTTTTGTAGAAAAGAAAGGGTTGGTATTATTGTTTTAAATATGGGTCTTAATCTTTTATTTTTGTAATAATAATAATTTTTCTTAAGATGGTGACAATACAGATTTTTTTAAATGTTCAGTGCGGCCCCTGTGATCAAACGAGTTTGAAATGCCGATGTAATCAAGGGTGCGGCCTTATGAGGAATGTGTGTAGTGACATGCAGCCTTCCAATGCCAAATGGTTTACTACCCCTCTTTATAGGAGTTGATTATAATATAGTGACGGCTGCAGATCACATGAATTTATATATGAATGTACGAAAGTGGTTTTATAGTAATGCGATGTAACTGTTAATATTGGTAGTGTTAAGAATGGAGTCTGGCAGACATTGTTTACTATATGATATTTACTTAGGGTTGCCAGCAGTACTCTTTAAAAAATACATTAGGCTCCCGTCTCCACTGATTTAGCTATCCACAGTTTACCGCTGCCCAATTTAATTTATTCTTAATTTAAGGAAAGAATAGTTTATAAGTCACCAACCATGCCTACACCATCTCCATAATTATCATAATCATCATCACCGATCGTCGCAACAAGAAGAATGTAAAATAAAATATTAAGTACACTGTAGTGTACCGTACACTGTAGTGTACCGTACACATCATTATGTACTTTATTTAATGTTAGTAATGTTTTACTATGAATAGTTTATCAATTAAACTTAACCGTATTTATGTATGTTACATGGCGTATAGAAATAGCGTACTTTACTTTTTTCCTAATACTGCATAAAAATTAAATTTGTTGTTTTGAATCCAGGAACAAGGCGTATTTTTTTTTGCTAGATAAATTAGCCCACTCAATTAATCTAGGAAATATGTTTTCTTGTATAANTATTTATCCTGTTATTTGGTTTCAGTAATAAATATTCCAATATTAGTTTAGATTTTTAATCTCCAATAAACCTAGTGTACGAATTAAATGGAAAGGGGGTGGGGGGTAATGGGGTTTGGGGAAGTAGACCAAATGCAGACCAATTTCTTCCTTCCCCACGCCACCATTTTAGGAAAAGTGATAAAGATAAAAACAATATTTGACACACATTGTCGCTGAATATCTCACGCAACAGAAAGATGAGGAGGTTGTTAGATAACGTAGATGGACCTTGGATATACACTCAGTTTTCCCTGAAAGGTAGCAAGCTTACCTTGACAGATAGCAATGTGGTGTAGCTTATGAACAGGGTCCAGAATTGAATGACCTAAATATTGTCAAAAAATGTGCAATATATTGACATTATAATTAATTTTTAAAATTTTCTCTAAATTATATATAAAAAAATTACTAAAAATTATAAATGAATTTCGGAAAGAACGCATATGACTAAATCAAACACGCTCTTTGCAAATTGGAGCTTAAATATATTTTTATGCGATGAAATACATTTAGGAAATGAACTCTTGCATGAGCGTTGGTTTACAAATACCTTCTTCATAAAACAATAGCTTTCCAGTTTAGTTGCAGTGCTTTACCAAATTTTCCTTCTACAAAAGTAAAGTGTGTATAAAATTTATTTAAGCCCTACATTAACCTACCATTCCGACAAGTGAGTGGGGAAAACTTATGCTTAAATATTGATACATTAACTAATTATCGATATAATTAAACAAAAATACCACAAAATGAAATAAAATATACACTTTAACAATCAGGGGATAACAAGGAGAGTTTATGTGCATGTGAGCATTGTCTGTGATCTAAAAAAACAAAACAAAAACGTGTCATAAAAATATGAGCCCTGGTTATAAGATACGGTGATAAGTGTAATCCGTCAAGGTGAATTCTGCTACTTTTAAGGGTAGACGTGGCGTGCGTTGCTAGAGCTGGCAAGCGCTTGTTGCAAATAATTACCTACTGCTAAAATATTGTGTCAAAAGAGTTCATTAACATTTTTGCTCATACATTTTGTCGCTCCTTTGACCTTATCCGGCCGGGGAAGCCGCACAATTCAACCCCAATTCCCCTTTCTGCACCCCTGCTTTCTATTGAGATGAATTTGCCACAGTAAATTTAACTATACTTTTTTAGAATAAACTATGAGGGAGGAGGGGAGGGGTAGAATAATATCCAACAACGGAAATATGTAAGCATTTACAATAAATTAAACAGTAGTTCCTATCCTGAACTAACTTATCCTAACTTAGCTTGATATAATATAATTTTACTAATATTAAAATTTTCGTGCATTACTGAAAGTTATAATATAATACTTACTATATCTAAGTTCACTTATTCATAAGTCAAGTCATGTGATATGAAACGGTCACTTTTTGATATATATTAATGATAACTATAAGATAATATTATGGTAAAATGTTATCAATGTTGACCACAAAAAATTGTATTTGTATTTTCTGTTCTTCAAATGTCCATTCTTAGAAATCACAATATATTGGCATTTGGTACAAAGAGTGCCATTTAAAATATATTAATTTGGAAATAACATGTTGAAAAATGACACTTGCATAGGAATCGAACTTTAATCCATGAGTGCTAACAACTCATCTAAGTCAGAGGGTTGACAGGAAAGAAGGGGAGTGGGGGAAGAAATGCGTCATGCTACCCTTCCATGTCTGCGTTGAGTGTCTTGTACTAAGACAGGACCCTCGCACCTTACTTCGTTATAGATCCATTCATCGCGACTTACTGACGGGATTAGAGACAAGCCATTTGTGAGTGTAATTACAAGCCGGATTATTCTAGCCATGTCCTCAAACGAAGGCGGCCGCGTTTGTTTTTATTATTCAAAAAACTGTTGAGCATAGAACATTAGAGCTGTTGCCTTCTTTTCCACACTAAGTTCGATACTGAATTCAGTACAAGTCAACTATTAGCGTGCTAACGACCAACTCTCGTGGCAAATATGTATTAACATGGTATGTAATTATGCGTAGTTTTGTAGTACAGTGGGTTAAAGTTTTCGGCAAGGTTTTTAAGTACAAAAGCATGCGCAGTAAAGATACAAACTGTCTTACATTATGAGAGTGAACAGCGATTTCCTCGTCCATCAAGAAAAAGCAAAACAAAATATCTTTGTTTTGAAAGTGTTTTATGGAAGTGGTTTTAATCAATTATATTTTACAGGTATGTTCATAATTAAAATAAATGTTACGGTGACCCGCACAGACTTTATCCCGCTCTAATCTGAAAATAAACATTTACTAAAACTCGTAAGCATTTATGAACTAGGAACACTGTTACAGAAAAATTGAGGAAATAGAGAAACATATTTGTCTACCAAAGAGCATAACATAAGAATCAAATTAATTTTCAAAGATATGAATTAAAAAGTGTATTTATATATTTTATTAAAGCTCAGAAACTAGTTTTATGAAAATATATTTCGATTTTTTTAAATCTTTAATAGTACTACAACTTTACAATGATAATTTATTTATTATCTACTAGTTGCAGAGAAATTACGAAAATTGAAAAATTTCACCCATGTAAAGTACCCTCAAAGTCATTTTCATGAGAATTGTCCTCTTGTTTATATTGATCAACAGCGTCTAGATATAAAATTTAATCATAATCGTTAGAGCTAATTTTGAGAAAATAGATTTTTTCTCTTTTTGCCATTCAGTAAACTACCCTTAAATTTAGGGTTATAATTATATCTAATTGCAAAAACCCCTGAGGGTAGCCTTATGAAAACTCCAGATACCAAGTTTTAGCCCAATCGGTAAAATAGTTTCGGTTCTAGCCCGAAACATTAAAAACAGTGTTTTTGTTTCAGGTGGCCATGAAACGTCGATATTAATCGAAATATCAAGTTAATTTTTTTTCGATCATAATACTTTCTCTACGAGGTGTCGAGATAAAGTAAAAATAAGTCTGAGTCATTTCAATATAAACTTGTAATTTATAAAAACAACAGTTTCTGAAAGAAATTCTATTTATGTTGGTAGCATTCAATCATTCACAAAACAAGGATGTAAACAATGATCATATAGTTCATAGCAGCCAGTTTTCTGCTATTTTGTGCTAAATGTTATAATTTTTTAGGTAAAAGTTTCTACACTGAAATAAATATGAAAACACTGCCCATGTGTGATTTGCAGGGCAAGAGATTGAGACGCAACATGTTTTTTTTTTCAATCATGTTGAAAACTTGCATATGGACAATGGAATTGAAACCGGGGCCTTTGGCGACGTCAGATTTTCACAGCATGCTCGTCAGTCATCGGATCATCTTTACGCTCAGCTGCGTGTTTTGAGTTATCTTTCTACGTAGGTATTTTCCGTGCGAGCTAAGCCCGATTACATATCGGCGCAAGCGCATTGCTTTATCTACGCTTGACCTAAAATTGCC
>CABFVZ010001320.1:51234-72381 GCA_902151445.1 Timema monikensis
CCCCCCTCTCCCATCACATTATTGACTAAAATGTATTATGTTGACTCAATGAACTATGTAATCGGGGACAGTGTGTCAAGTACCTAGGAGGGGAGCAATGAAAACTATAAAATCCGTGTTTTGGTTTTAAATTTCCTGCAGTGTTTGAATGCCGGCAAAATGACCATCACCCGATAAGAAAGCTTTCAAAACCCTAGAGTGAATTAACATTTCCTAGCAAGTGAAACATGGAGTTGTTGAACTTAACGTCACAGCTATCGTGTGAACCACTTTGACAGCAGCGATAGCAAGTGTTTATTGGTTAGAAAAAAATAAAAATTCTGATAGTGCGAGTACAAGGCTTTACTTCAAGGATGATACATAAGGGGGAACAAAACACAACGTGTGGGTAGGTAGGCTACAATTTTATGAGAAATTGTGATACGAATACAATTTATGGTCATCCAACCACTAAAATGTTATTACACTATTTTAAAAAGTGATTAATTATAAGTTATAAATAGTGATTTAATGATTTCAAATCAATACAGTTCACGAGTTAAAAGGGGTCCCACGTGATATGTTATGCTTTTTCCGTAAAAATGTTAAACCAAAGTAATTAATGTATAAAACTGAAATTTAGTATAGCCAGACATGTATATGAGGTGTGCCCAATGAAAATTCAAGTCGAAAAAATATCAATATCAAAACCCACAAGACCTAGCAAGCTGAAACTTTGCACACTTATAGTATATACCACAAGACCTAGCAAGCTGAAACTTTGCACACTTATAGTATATACCACAAGACCTAGCAAGCTGAAACTTTGCACACTTATAGTATATTTACCACACAACCAAATTTAGCGAAACCAGATATTTATTTTTGTATTAGTTTAAAAAAATATTTTCATTAAATAAAAGAAAGTAGTGATGGGTTTTCGTTTTTTGGATTGTATTAAAAAGATAAGTTCAATCCTAATTATTCAAGTTGAGTTCACCTGCTGCTGAAAGACTTGTATACTAGTAAGTAATAAACTAATAACAAACATTTAGTTGTAATATCTGTTGTTATTATTCATTATTATTATTAAGTTAGTATATACAGTAACCCCACAGTTGTTAAATTTGGTTGAAAATTAAATCATATATTCAACTACAATACAAAGAGTTTTGGTTTTTGCAGGCTACCAGTGGTTCATAATTTGCTATGTTAGATGCGCTAGAAGCCATTCTAAAAGTGGTTCATAATTAGTCATCAAAAGGAAGGTCACCTCTGTGCATTCAGCCGTGTTACAATTTTCTTAACCTGTAAACCAGATAAGAGAGACTGATGTGTCTATCCAAGCGACCAGCGGTGTGGGTGTTAATTATTATTGTTATAAAAACTAAGAGTTGACCTAGTAAATGTTTCAACTATTAATTAAATTTAAATTATAGCACCGCGTCTTACTACCCGTTCGGGTTATACGGTTAAGTACTAATTACGCTAATAGTTTCTGTATTGGGAAGATTAAATTTAGTGGAAGTGAAACCACATTTGTGTGGAGGGAGAGTGGAAAATCATTTAGGACCCTCCATCCCAGTTCACCCGAGTGAGATTCAAACCTCTGTTTCCCAGTCATAAGCAGTCTAGCTTAACACGAAACAAGCACGTTAGTTAATTAACTAGGCCGCCAAGGCGGGTTTCAACTACAAATAAGATACTGTTAGGGATTTTAAGCACTCCGATGCAAAAATTACAGAGCGACAAGTTAAAAATAAAAGAACATTGAAAATCTTGGTATGTGAAGGGAGGAAAAAGAGTGGAGTTCCTTTACAAACATGTAAGATAAGCTCTAGCCTAGCAGGTCGGTGTTGGTTGGTCATAATCCACTTGCTACCCTATGTATAATCATTACAAAAAAATTATAGCCTCACGAGGTTTTTCTCATTCTCAGAGAGGCTTGGTTGTCAAATGGCCTTAATAAAAAAGGGAAAATGTATACGCTTGACACCATGAATCAACCGCCATTGAGATAATAACAATTTAATTTAGAATCAATCAAAACTGATAACGCTCACATCAATGGACGCTGACAAAGGCGTCAGTCAGGTTTAGTTGGCTAGTGAAGGGGAGGTAGGAGGTCTATTCCCGGCCGCCGGGCCTGAGGTGTTTCTCCTAAATCCACCATCCCTCCTTCACACAAATGTGGATACATTTCATTTCCTATAAATTCTACTTTCTTCATTTCTACCCTTTTAATGTAACACTATATATTCAGATCGCTCGGATGAGTAGCAAGACACAAAAAGATAATACTTTTTCAAATATAGATAAAGTATTGTATTCGTGAAAATCTCAATCTCAAGATTAAGATGAATCTTTACGTTTAATGTGAGCCCGAACAAAGTGGATTTTACAATTATGTCTGACCGTCCCTGGCCATGGATCCGAAACGGTTTGAACGGATTATCTACAAAAGTGATATTTAGATGTTATAGGGATGTACCTCAGGATTTATTTTGAGTTAATTTTCTTTAAAATACCCTTAACGATTGTGTTTAAAATTGATATCTAGGGAGCGGTTGATCTCCCAAATAATACTATATTTGTTTTTTAGGTAAAACTTCGTTAAAGGGCAGTTTACTTATGAGTGATTATAGAAAGTAAGAGATATTTTGAAAATGGCCCTAACAAGATTTTTTAAACTGTATATCTAGGAAGGTATTGCATGACAAATAAAATTACATACTTGTTTTTTGGGATTAAATTCGCTTTAAGGGCAGTTTACTGATGACATTTTTTAATTTTAATTAAAAAAAAATGCTCTAGCGATTCGGTTTAAAATGGGTAGACCTGTTGTGTTTTTACGCAATAAATTTTATAATTCATTTTTATATAAAAAAAACTTTCCATAATAGATTACTGGAGTTTTTTTAAAAATTTTGAATATTTTTAAAATATCTATGTTGATTTTGTTCAAAATTGGTTTCGGAGGACTATTTTATATGATAATGAATAAAGTATCTTTATTTTTCTCGAATAAATTAATTTAATAGTTTTTTTATTTCAGACAGATTATAAAAACAAATATGACGTTTTCGAAATTGACCTTAAAGATTGAGTTCAAAATGGGTATCAAGGAATAGTTTTTAATGAAAAATAAGACTACGTTTTTATTTTTACAAATCACACATAATTTTAGGGTTGTTTACATATAATTTATTTTTGAAAATCTTACATTTGTTGGAAATATTTAACAATTTGGTTTAAAGTTTATAACTTATGAGTTTTTATTGTGTTATTTGTTGTCATGTGTTTGTTTTTATGAGTAAATCTTACTTAAGGGTAATGTACTGAATAACTATTTTGGAACATTTTCTTCAATATGGAAAAGTTAAAGCGATTGTGTCCTACCATTTATTTTAAATGTGTGCCGGGCCGGAATTCAAGCCCTGGGCCTTAGACTTAGCCAGCTTGTGCTTCTAATCATTCATAAATCTAGTTATAATAATAAATATAGATACACAAAGCTAAATAAATGACAAGACAGGATATCAATGAAAGGATATGAATGATTACAACCCTAGCTAGAGGGAACTACATGAAGAGTTAGACAACTATTTGCATTGTAAGGATGTTTATTTATTGTTTATTTAGCACCGTGTCTTACTACCCATTCGGGTTATACGCTTAAGTACTAATTATGCTAATAAGTTAGGAATAGGGAAGGTTGCATTCAAAGGAAATGAACCCGCATTTGCATGGAGTGAAAGTGGAATAATAATTTGTGAAAAACCCTTCCCAGTTGACCCGACGGAGTTTCGAACCTCAATCGTCCCGTTCTCGGCAGTATAGCTCAACACAATACCAGCGCGTTAGCTAACTACGCCATCAAGGCGGGTTACAAACTAATTATTATGCGGCCAACATTGATAACATCTTACTACATTATTAATGTTATTTTAAAGGTAATGATAATATCTATAAAATGTGACAGCTGCAGATAACATGACTTGACGTATGGATACGTCAAAGTAGATAACTTATAGTAACTTTTGTAGTTGACGGATAATCGGACTGAAATTTTACTTGGCAAAGTAATTTTTACGCCTAAGCATTTATAAGATTAAAGTTCTGACTAATTTAGTGTTTTAATTCAAGTTAAAGTGGGATAAAGTGAGCGAGGAAACTCATAGTATGAAAAATTATAAATAGAAGTTCGTTTCACAAAACATCAACTAGCCAATAAAGTAGATGACCAATTTCTAAATATCTTCAGATTGTGAGCAAAAAGTTGCGTTGTTATTTTAGAAATATTCTTCTAGGGGTGAGTAAAGTCCGTTATAGGAAGAGCATTCGCATTAACGTGGAGATAAAGCCACATAGAAAGTGGAAAACAATCCCAATGCAATGGCCAGAATCTTTACTTCCCCCTTACAGTTTTTTTTTTCATTTGGAGCTAATTACCACAATGTACTGGAGCAACTATACACGGATTTTTTTTTTCTAATGAAAGAGAACCAACTCAATTTTTCCGACACTTCTGCTGAGGGTCTTGTGTTTGATTCCTGCGAGGTTAGAAAGTGTATCACTAATAAAATAAGCTAGTTCCTTACGTCGAAGGGTAAACTAATGGTCTGATTGTTCTAGTTGGCATAGTTAGGGGCAGTTAAAAGCCGTACATAAATTTAAAAAAACCAATGATCAACTTTTGGCAATCGATCCCGGAAACCTCAAATAAGTAGATAACTGTGGTATATACAACTTACCACTTGTATCAAAGAGAGATTTGATAAATTATCACCGAAGCTTTTAGCAGTCGACCGGAAGTCGTCGACAAGTTCTCGCCTCTACCGTGGTCATATCACGACCATGAAGATTAGTTTATTGAAACTATAGCCCATCCATGGTAGGAAGGAAAGCCTGAAAGTTCTTTTTTCTTACTAAAATCATAATATGTAGTAGAATTCTGGTATGGAAAAAGGCCTTTAAGACCACCATTCCTACCATAAACAGGGTTTAGAGCTTGCCGATACCTTTCATGTAGTTAGAGCACGATTTACATCGGTGAACACACTGGTTAGAGCGTAAATCTTGTCTGGAATAGTTTACCAGTGTCGAAGGAGGTCGAGGTTTGAATCCCGTCCAAGTGGGGTAAAGTGTTATTTCGTAAATGGTTTTCCACTCTTCCTTCACGCAATTACGGGCACACTTCCTTTATAGGTCCTACTAACTTCCTAATATTTAGCCAATTTAATGTAAATATTAGGGTAATAGGACACCAAAAAATTGCACGATGTACCCCTAAGAATGACTTCAATTTGGGTGTGACTGTAAATATTGCCCTCTCCCCTCAAAAACATAAGTACAATACCGATGATGCGAAGATCGTGGTTCGATCACGGTCAGGTGTACTCAGGGTGTTTTTTCCTAAATGGGTTTTCACTCTCCAGCAAATTCGGGCACATTTCATCTAAATTAAATCTTCCTCATCTCTAACTTATTAGAGTAATTAGTAGAAAAGCGTAACTTCCGAATGGTTAGTAGTTAAAGAAAAATAAATGATACGGAACTCCGCACGGACTTTCTCGCTCTATTGTTTAAAAATGGAGATAATTTTACCCAAAACTCGTAATATATGTGTAACGAAATAATAAACACTAGCAAATCCAAGCATAAATTGCACTATACTTATGTAAAACTTTTTTTTAGTCCAGGTTTTAAATTTTATAATTTTATTTTTAAACAATTATTGTCCTCATTTGTATGTTTGGACCGATAAAACATATCAATATTGGGTCCACAAGGGTCAACACTTTATAATGAAATTTCAACTCCCAGTTAAAATTTTCGACATTTTATTAGGTGTTGCACCTCTTCATGACATCGCATTGCTATTAAATTCCTCATTTATAAATTTTGACCAATAAAAAATGTAAATATTGAATATCGAGTTTAAAATGGAGATAGATCCTTGATATATAAACATTTCTCCTAAGAGGTTTAAGGAAAAACCATATAAACCTTTTGAGAGGCTTACTTATGTTTAATTACTCTATGGAATTGGAGAATTATTGCGTTAAAACTTAAGTAGTATCTCTTTAAAACTAACGCTCACAAAATTGTATTAATATATTTTGGGTTTATAAAAATATATTTCATATACAAGTTTTTTTATTTTTAATAGTACTACAATTTTGTAATGAAAGATTATTTAGTATCTCAAATAGTTGCGGAGATACGGAAGTTTCTGCTTCTTTAAAGTACTCTACAAGTCATTTTCATGGGAAAATAAAAATAGCCAGTTTATTTATAATCTTAATCAACGCCTAGATCCAAATTTTAATCAAAATTGGTAAAGCCTATTTTGAGGAAATAGATTTTTTTCGCTTTTCGCCCTTTATTAAACTATTGTTAATTTTAAGTTTAAACAAACACACAAACAGATGGCATTGCAAATACCACTTTTTAGGGTTTGGGGGGGGTCATGAAACGTCGACATTCATCAAAATCTCGAATTCAGTTTTTTTGACCTTCACAATACTTTCTGTAAGATGGCGAGAAAGTAAAAAGCAAATTTTTTTTAAATATTAACGAGAGGCATTTGTCGATCTTGTTGGTCTTGGGGTAAAGTGCTCGTCTCAGGACCTGATGTTCGTAGGTTCAAACCCAATCGAGGTCAAAGGATTTTTCTTGAGCGATAAAAATCCGTAGCACAACTTCCTTCGGAGGGTAAGTGAAGCCTTCAGCCCCATGTCAATTGTGGCATGTAAAAGAACCCTGGAAAAAATGTGAATATACTTTTCCCGGCTAAATATGTAGATCCTTTCGCTCTCACTCAAAGAAATGTTTGTATGCTGATATAATCAGTTGGTTCAGAGAGTACTCGTTAAATACTACAAATAGATTAAATAATCAAAAATTACCTGTAAAATTACGTGAGAATAGTAAAAAAGTTTTCAAATTTACTAAAAAAGCTAAAAATATGAACAAAAACTCGTAATAAATGCATACGACTAAATCAAACACGTAACTAAGGAAATTAATATCTATATNAATAGTTTATTTATCTAGCTTTTCACCGAGTAATTATATATATATATATATATATAATTACTCGGTGAAAAGCTAGATAAATAAACTATTTCATTCTGCTAAATATTATATTGATTCACAAATAAATATCTGCTTCCCAACGCCTTGTGCGCCACCTATTCTTATCTAGAGCTAGTTATATCAAGTCCGCCTCATTACATCACCATATCCCTATCTTGAGTTTGTTCTATCCAGTCCACCCTATCTTTATATTGAGATAGTTCTATCCAGTCCACCTTATTACACCCTGTCTCTATCTTGAGTTAGTTCTACCCAGTCCACCTCATTAAACCACCATATCCCTATTTTGAGATAATTCTATCCAGTCCACCTTATTACACCCTGTCTCTATCTTGAGTTAGTTCTACCCAGTCCACCTCATTAAACCACCATATTCCTATTTTGAGTTTGTTCTATCCAGTCCACTTTATTACACCATATCCCTATCTTGAGCTAGTTCTATCTATTCCACAGAAATATCGATTGAAACTAGAGTCTTTGAAACTCAACGACTGAATAATTTCCATTACGGACGAAACAAACGGCAAGTCGAAAATAATTCACATCAATAAACTATTTAATTTGCGTAATTTTAGTTAAGAGTAAATTATTATGCCCATTTTTACAAGTCTTGTGTTGAGTAATATTACTTTAAAATATTTATTATATCTCTAGTGACGTAACTCACAGTGGTGGTGGGGGGAGGGAGGGTGGGCATTGCCTCCCTTTGGTCCCAAGATTACAAATAATTTTAATAAAATATTATACACCTTAAGTAGAGATATAATTTAGAGCAATGATGATGTATCGGATGCATACGCTATATTTTTTAAATAAAAGTATGTATACTAATTTATATTTAAAAGATCTACAGTGTAGTTCTATCTATTCTAGATGTACATAAACTAGTAGTCCTGTTAACAGTAAACCTCATTTCCCCCCATGTTATTATTGGCAATACACCCTTAGATTTCAAATTGAAATACCTCCTGTAATTTCTACTTCGATGTGAAGCTGATATTTTTCTTTGGTGATCAAGTTGAGAGTAAACAAATGAATACTATCTATATTCAATAGTACGTTATATTCATAGAGATTAACCGTTGTCCACGCGTTTAAGACGTCAGTCTTGAAATGTGTGTCGAAATTTTTAAAAAGACGCCGTAGGTACACAATATATTCCTTGAAATTTTAAATTTATATCACTTGCACCATATTTAGACGTATAGTATAACCAGAGTGGAAAATCAATTACATACGTCATTCGGCCTAGGCTGTAAAAATATTGGTCCACGCTTTTATCAGTCAACGCGGAGCAAACATCCGGACAGACAAACGGAGCAAACATCCGGACAGACCGACGAAATTCTAAATGGTCAAGTTAAAACAAGACCTCGCTATAATTAAATCTCTTGAGTACGATAGTGTGTATGAATATCTCAATCATTACCAAGGGATATAGAGGTTCGAGTATCGGTCGGGTGTATTGAGGGTGATTTTTCCAAAGTGGTTTTCCTCTCTCTCTCTCGGCAAATACGGGTACACTTCCTGTAAATATAACATTCCCAATACCTAAAACGATTTGCATAATTATAGTACACAAGCGTATAATCCGAACAGGGAGTAAGACGCGGTGCAAGAAGAATTCTCAATCTGTACGTAGCTGTTGGTTAATATATACTTATTTAAAACAAAGATATGGAAAAGACGATCACGATCATTGGAAAACTCTGGATTTTTGTTTTTAATTTCCATTAAAAGTTTGTCAATACCAGTGATAACATTGGTATACCCACACTGGTGGATGAGTGGTCTAAGGTGTAAGGCCCAAATTTCACTTGATCGTGTATGACGGGGAGGTCGTGGTTCGAATCACAGAGTTGTTTCCCCATGTGATTTCTTTACATTCATCTCCATGATAATTTTGCAGCATTTCCTCTGAGTTATCGTTTTCCTTGCTTAGAGTACTCTTATATTAAGTCGTTAATAGCACTCGACGTGAAGGACTTGATTGCCTGTGACAGGGAGGTTGGTCTACGGATCACCGAGATTGATTTTCATAAATAATTGTTACTCCTATGCCTTTCTCATATGCGGGTGCCTTTCCTCTAAATGATATTACCTTCCTCATTTCTACTCCGTCAGCGTAATTAAAGCGCGTAGGTTCCGGAAGGGTAGTAAAACGCGGTGGCGAAAACAACTGTAACCCAATGAACCGTTATTTGGCAGCGACTGTACAGGACAGGATCAGCTCGGTGGCAGGCATGACCGCGTGACAGAATCTCAGTCACGAACTTTACGTAGAACATCTTCAAACGTGACATTTTTGTGTATAGTTTCGTGTAACGGAGGAGCAGGTCAAAAGTGGATTTTTTCTCTATCTTTCTCTTTCTCTCTCACACACACACACAAATAAATAATATCAACATTCTTGTGTTTCCCATTATTTTGTTTTCTTCGCCCGATTCAAACCAAACGAGAATCAGGACAAAAATAAGCGGGGTGTAAGGGAGGAGCCCTTGTGACGGTTCTCGTGGGCTGTATTTTCACTCTGTCCCTCGACATCAAAGCCCGCTCACACATGTGTATTCATGTACTAGGAGTTCCCGATAGTTTGCGCGAGTTGGCCAGTGGGATGGGTTCGGGAAGCAAAAAGGGGGAGAGGGAGGGGAGATATTGATCACGAACCCAGGAATATGTGAGACACCCCCGTGCGAGGCTATGTTGCCAAGCTGACCCAGACCACACAACAATAATAAGACTAGTAGTAGAGTAAAAATTAGCTTCGTAGCACGCACGTTAACATTAAATAACAATGAGCTATGTTTTGTTATGAATGTGTACGGAACAAATATTACAAATCTTGCAAAAAAAAATGTTCATGGATTTCTTTTAATGGATACCTCTATAAGGTTTTTCAACACCCACCCCCTTATAAAAGTTCAAACACAATTTCTTATTTTTATTCCCACTTATATTGTCTCATGTTTAATTTTAATTAATTTACTGCCCGCGAGCAATTGAAGCGTGTAGACTTTAGGTGTGACTTAAAACGAATATCGAGCCAGGCTATAACAGTGTAAATATACTAACAACTTGGCACATCTCATTTACGCTTTCGAATTTCCCGCCTTCCCTACCAAGAAATGCGCGCACATGGCACAGCCATATGATTGCAGGGTCGCCAACTCTGGAGATAGAAAGAGAGAAAAGGAGCCAGATAAACTTTTAACACACACACACCTTTCCCCAACCCCTTGACCACGCACTATCGATTTATCGCAACTAGCACCGCTATAAGGTTGAGTAGAAACTTTATAGAACAGTAAAATAGGTTAGTAAAATAAATAAATCGCACCAACAATATTGTGCATTAAAGCTTGGAATGAAATGTTCAAAAAAAGTACTTCAGTAAACCACCCTTAAGTTGTTTTCATAAAAACAAACTCATCATTTTGTTAAATCTCAATAGACATTCTTTATATAAACATTTTAAACCAAATTGTTTGGATTTTCAAAAATAGGTTATTTGTAAACGAACTTAAAATTATTTTTAATTTGTAAAACTATGAACTATTTATCATAAAAAATTATTCCCAGATACTCATTTGGAACTAAAATTTCAAGCCCAATTTCAAAAAAATTTCAAATCATCCATAATTTGTCACTACCCTTAGCTCTGACGATTTTGATTAAATTTCATTTCAAAATATTTATAAATATTTCAAACAAAATGGCTACCATCAATATTTCGGTAAAATGGCTTTAAGGGCTCCGGTCTGATGCGTAAATTCTCATTTTTTTAAATCATATTTCTGTAAATATTTAAGATATGAAATTACTTGTCATGGCGAATATGTAGGTCTATATATAATACAAACATTTTATTTGAAGCATAATTTTATAGAACCAATAACTTTTAAGCTATACGCAATTTATATATATATATATATATATATATACACACACGTTTCGAACACTAAAGGTAAAGTATTGCGACTGTAAAAAAATCTATACCGAAATGTTAATGGATGTCAACGTCTCATTACCCACAAAATCCTAAAAAGTGGTTTTCGCAATGCTGTCTGTCTGTGTCTGTTTAACCTTAAAATTAAAGAGTAGATTAATAAAAAGCGAAAAAGGCGATTTTCTCAAAATAGGCTCTAACGATTTTGATTAGAATTCGTATTTAGGCGTTGATTAAGATTATAAATGAAATGGCTATTTTCATTTTTCTATGAAAATTAATTTTAGGGTACTTTACAGAGGCGGAAATTTCTATATCGTCGCAACTATTTGAGATATTAAATAACCTATAATTGCAAAATTGTAGTACTATTAAAAATTAAAAACTTGCAAATGAAATATATTTTTATAAAACCAACCATTTCTGAGATATTGGCAAATACATTAATACAATTTCGTAAGCTTTAGTTGTAAAGAGATACTACTTAAGTTTTAACGCAATAATTCTCTAATGACACAGAGTAATTAAATATAAGTTTCTCAAAAAGTTTGCTATTTTTCCTTTAACCTCTTTCAGAGAAATGTGTTTACAACAATGTTCTATCTCCTTCATTATAGACTCAATAGTCAATATTTACATTTTGCATGGGTCAAAATTTAAAAATGAGGAATTTAATAGCAATGCCTATTAGAAGTAACCTGTAGTAGTAGTAACCTGAAGAAGTGAAACACCTAATAAAATGTTAAAATTTTAACCGGAAGTCGAAATTTTAATACAAAGTGTTGACTCTTATGGACCCAAAATCGATCATTTTTATTGGTTCAAACATACAAATGAGGACATTCTTTAGAAATAAAATTATAAAATTTAAAACCGGGATTCAAAAAATGTTTTACATTAATATAGTGCAATTTATGCTTGGGTTTGCTTGTGTATATTATCTCGTTTAACATATATTACGAGTTTTGAGTAAATATCTCAATTTTTAAACATTAGAGCGAGAAAGTCTGTGCGGAGTTCCGTACCATTTATTTTCTTCAAACAGACAGAAAGAAAATTTCTTTCATTTTATTTCTTCCGACCCAGTTTTTAATTAATTTAAAAAAAAATCTAAGCCAAATTTTAAAATTCCTGTTTCTATGTGTACATGTTCGTGCACAGGGGTTACTAATATTTAAATTTCAGACCTCTGCGTGCGAGAGATCATGACGGACAGACAGACAGACAGCTACACAAACTCTTAATTTAATTGATATATAATATGATAGGGTTTAACAATACCGACTAAGATTAGCGAGTTATGTAATATATCGAAACAAATATTTTTACCCATTACTATTTTCGAATGCGTTAGCAAATAATTAAGACAGGACATACAAACACTGAATTATTTTTAGTATGATCAACATTGGAAGAAGATAAAATTTTTAGAACAGCCTTAGCTTTGATAAGAACTATATATAAAGTCAAATTTTCATTTAAAAAAATAGCCTTATCCGAGAGCTATAAAAGTTACTAGATTTACTTTCACGTATTCTTACAAGTAGTGGGATCTGAATTGGTCGGTTTTGATATATATTATCAATAGCTATATAGCACTAAAATATTGTAAAATTATATTAATGTTGAGCGCAAAAAATGTTAGTACTTTATAAAAGCGCTCTTCCTATGAAAATCGGAGACTGTATTCTACATAACATGTCAAATGACCCCTTAACAGAGAAATACTAAATACATTTCTAAAAGCTTGTGAAATGTCTGAAAAGGACCTACATAGTTAGCGTGAATTAAAAACTATAGCTCAACACTTCTTGGACAGCAATTAAAAATATTATAGAAAACTGTATCTGCTTGATGATTTTTGGGGACACTACTAAGGGTAATGCCTTCTTGGTGGATTTACTTACTTTCTATCGCGTCTTGCGACTAACCCGGGCTGAACTATCTTATATTAAACTTTTGAGGCAAGGTGGTGAATAGAAAAATTAAGAGGAAACTGTACCCACATTCACGTGGATGAAGAGCGAAAAACAATGTAGTAAAATACACTCCTAAGTTGGCCTACACCTGTCCAGTATTGATCACCTCACCTACACCGAACTTGCTTAAATGAATCTGACACCTAGTGCATGTGGTCACCAGTATGAGTTTGATAGATTTAGAGCAGGAGGGTTGCATCTCAGTTACGTTGTTAAACTCTCCCTACACAATGTCTACCAAACAGACTTATAAGAGCAATGTGAACGACTCGCGTTTGAGCTGCTATAATAACACTAGTCTCTTCTCCACACACACAACGCCTACGAGTATCTCAATGTTTACTCTCTCAAAGCCCTGATGCAAATTAAAATAATACTTGTTACGTTAGATTTATTGAGACAAAGTTTCTACAGTGCCCCAAAATTATTAATCCTACGAACCATCTTCAAGAATAGCAAAAGTTGTGGTAACTTGAATAAAATTTGATATATATATATATACACACACACACAGATACATTTATGTGTGTCATTTCTTGACTTAAATTTACTTGAAGAGTGTGGACACAATCTTTAAAAAGAAAATTTCCATTTCTGTTTAGTTTATAAGTTTTCAAGCTAGTTCACAAAGGAATGAACAATTTATCCATTGTGTAGTCCACGCAGACACGAGCTTAGTTGTTTTAATTCTCTCAGTAAAGCGTCACGGTAGGCCTACACGAATCAAATTCTTTGAGCAAAACTGCCAGAGTGCGCGCGCATCAACGTTTCAATGAAAGTTAACTTTCAAGAGAGTCGTCACCCCCGCAAAGGTTTTATTTGAAAGGTCCCGTATGGCGTCAATGTTTTATTTAATGTGTTTCCCGAACCGGTGGCCAAGAGGACAAAGGCGTTAGCATCGTCTAAACTAGATTAAATGTAACTGGAAGGTAGGGGTTCAGATTATAGCCGAGTGTCCAAAGTGTTTGTCCTTTGGGGTTTCCCAGTATCCTTTCACGCAAGTGCGGGTACAATTCTTCCAATCCTGTCTTCTACATACCCGGCAGCCCACTGGTGTCAAGTATTATGATAGCCCGGACGGGTAGTAGGATGCATTGCGTGCACACAAAATGATATTTGCAGGTGGAAGTAGCAATTTATGACTGTAAAGGACGCCAATGTAGACATGTACAATATATGCAGGGTGGCCCAATAAAAGTGTAACCGAAATTATTTTATAATCATGTAATTGATACCGTTCGATCTTGTTATATACGTGTACGCATATGAGGTAACAATGCTATAATACGTCAAAGAAGAAAGTTCCTGAGCTGTTGAACCTTATTTTCGCAGCTATGGTGCTGTAAGGAAAAATTGACCATCACTACAAATTGTTATGGATGATTTTGGAGAAAAGTTTCGAAAACAACCACCACCAAATAAAACAATTCTTCAATGGGTGGAAATGTTTAGGAGGATAGGTTCAGTTAATAACCATAACGTAGGATAACCACAAGAGCCAATGACAATACTGGACAAGTGCTGCAAAAAATCCTTAATTCTCCAAAGAAAAGTGAACGTCGCATATCAAGGGAACTCGGTATACCCCGCTCTAGTGTTCAACGCATGGCTGCAGATATTGGAGAGCACTCATATCGAATCCAGGTATCCCACGAACTTAAAGAAGCAGACTTCCAAGCAAGACTGCGTTATTGTGCACGTGTTCTGGCGAATGTTTATGAAGATCTGATTATCTGCGAAATTGGTGGTGGTTCAACGAATGTCACGTGCTACTCAGCGGACATGTCAATAAGCAGAATTGTTGTTACTTTGGTTCGAAAAAACCGGATGAATTTGCACAGAGACTATTACAATCTGTGAGAGTAACAATATGGGCTACTGTGACCAGCCATGGCATCATTGGTCCATATTCCAGAGAGGATGAAGATGGAAACACAACCAACGTGACTTCGCAAGTGTACAGAGTCCAAGTTATCGAACGATTCCAGGCGGATTTGTTAATTTTTTGTGAGCTAAGCAATCTTGACATTGACAAGCAAATGTTTCAATAAGATGGGGCTACCGGCCATACCGGTTGAGGGAATAGACCGCAACTTGAACATAAGTTTTACTGAGCGTATGAAGCTCGTCATAAACAATGGCGGAAGACATAGAGAACATGTTGTGGTTCGATAATTGTGTTGTGTGTTAAATACTATCGAATTATTATTCGATATTTTGGGCCATCATGTACAAAGTTGAATGGTGGTATCTGACAGCTAGTAGAAGATTTTTATTGCAAACATCGAGTAAAAGTCACTAATATTAACCTTTGTGGAATTAGTTATTATTTTCTTAGTAATACTGGGGTATCATTCAAAAGCGTTAATGAACGCTTCTAATAATACTTCCATAATAATTATTTTATTAATGGCTTTTTAGTAGCTTTTTGAAAGAAAAAAAACCGCCTCTGTGGCGTAGTTGGCTAACGCGCTTGTCGTGTGTAGCTCGAGTGCTGAGGACGGGGAGATCGAGGTTCGAATCTCGCTCGGGTGAACTGGGGGTGGGGGGTTCCTAAATGGTTTTCCACTCTCCCTCCACACAAATACGGGTTCACTCCTTATATTTCAACCTTCTCAATTTCTAACCCATTAGTGCAATTAGTACTTAAGCGTATAGCCCAAACGGGTATTAAGACGCGGTCCTGAGTATTATTATTATTATAATTATATTGTAAGCCGAGTATAAACAAAACCGAAAACTTTTATACATCGTCATCAACCGCACTGATTACATCCGGTAGCCATCTTAATTTGTGAATAGAAGGCAGCCTTTTAACCGCCCTCGTTTGAAAGGCATTTTTAATTACAGACGCCAATTCCATTTTAAAAAAAGAAAGAAAGATCCAAACTGTTATTTTCACTAGTTAGAATTAATTAATGTGAAAACACTTAAAAGAATGCCATAACTAAAAACAAATTGTTTGTTGTGCTAGTTTTGATTGACTAACATGACGGCTGCTAAGATCATATGGTTTGATAGATCTGTAACTTCTTCTTAGCACCACTCCTATGTTTGACAGCCTATTCACTCCAATCACCCTGGAAGATTACAGTATTACCCTAATCGAATACAGTATGGCCTTATCTTATAAGTTTCACGGTTGTCAAGGTAAGTTTGCCATCTTCCAGGATAAAAGGAGTGTACTTCTCCAGTGATTGAAGACACTGATGATCTCTTCTAGCGAGATTGCTGAAGTTTTCAACTGTATGGTGTCTCATTTTATTTGAAGCGAGCCCTCTTCCTTCATCTGCTTTACCAAGGGCACACGTTATCCATGGTGCTACCTGTACTAAGACATTCATCTATCATCATGGCTGCTCATATTTTCATCATCATAGTTATTTGAGTTGATGCGTGATTGTAGTATTAACATTTCTTATATAAATGTACTAAAGAGTTTAAATTAGTAAACATCCTTTGGCTAGGAACAATATCTGACCGTTATAAAAATTACTAAACCTATTTTGTTTGTATCTTGTAAGCCTTTCTTCCATCAGAATTCTACTGTACTTGTTTATACTTTAAAGCTTCGTCTTTTTTGCAGAGAAGTCGCCAATTTGTTCTAACAATAACGTCGTGGCGCCTGCAAGGAGTGTAATTAGATCTAAAGAGATTAAACTGAACTCCGCAGTCCAAGTCAGTTACCAAAAAACAAACAGTCGCGTAAGAAATTATTCTGATTCGAAATTCCACTCCGAAAGGACGGTTAAGACACGCAGTTAAAAAAATATAAGCCAAGGCATTAAAACTAGAGTGTACCATAAAAACCTTTAAAAAATAAAAAAAAATTATGGCACTTAAGCTCAATTATTATCACTTGGGACCAAGACCATACAATAATGGGAGATCTTTTATCTACGGTGGTTCGCGGGGAGTATCCAACAGAATATGGTAAATATGTTTTAATTTAAAGTATATTTTTAACATAAATAAGGTTGTAGGTGATAAGAACTTTTTATGACAGACCCCAATAAGCTGCTAGCCTAAGCAGTGAGGAAGAATGCAACGTGTAAATATTAATAATAGTTTCAGAATCATGGGAGAGCAGGTGGGGTATTAGAACCCAGTAAAGAACCGGCTACACGGTCCACACCGCACCGGCGCGGATGAATCGTCGAGAGAGCAATGCTCGGTGCGGACCGTGTAGCCACCTACCACCGGAAATAAATGTTCGGGAGCTTCCGAACTTTGTTTTCATGGTAACCCCTAAGAACTGTAGGGATGGACGAAACAGTGATTTTACGATATCGGTGATTACAGTGACCTTGGTTATAAAAGAGCAGTGATTATTCACAGTGATTGGCAGTTACTGTATCAGCACTTGTAAAACTAGGTATTTCTTTCACAGCCGTTGCACGTGTGACGCTGTAGTCATTGTGTCCAACATTACGTACAAGATCAACAATATTATATACAACAACTTATTGAATAACAAACATTCTTCTTCTTAATTATTAGCTAAATTAAAACTTTATTCTTCGTAATTAATAGCTAACTTAATTTTATGAATATAAGTGAAAACCTATGCAAGTAAAAATAAAAATACAAACTTATTTTGTAGGAGAACTTAGTCTATAAATAATATAAAAATTGCTAGAAAATGCGGTGCTGTGCAGGTCGGCTTTGTGCAGCCATACCCAACCCTCCACCCCACTCGGTATGGGGCTGGCACAACTATGCCCGGTTTCGTTAATGCGCATGACCACCTGGAACACAACAGCAAGAAAACTTCCCGCGCTTCTAGTAGTTAATTTATATACTGTATATGTTCTTGTCCAAGATTTTTTTGTAATTAGAGCTTAAAACTACAACCTTTGGCGATTTATGTAATGTCCTGGCTCTATAAATATATAATATTATACACCTTTTAGGCGATTATTCAAGTGTTGGGTATTTTTAAATACATAGTTTATTCTTATATGCAAAAAACTAATACAACCTCGGTTGGTGTCAAACAAACACAATGAGGACACAAATTCAAATATGTTAAACTATAACCATGTACCGAATTCGCAACTATTTTAAATTAAATTTAGAAACTAACATTAAGAAAGAAAACTTCACAATTTATTTTAGATTATCTAGTTTCACAATACAGCATACCAACGTATTTACACATAATAGTAATAATAAATAACAATAATAACGATATTGTATATATATATAATATAGTTCAATTAACATCTCACGTATATTGTTTGGATCTTCTTCCATCTGCCATGTCTTTATAGCCTCTATGGTTTGTTCTTTGCTTCGTATGTATGTTCTTGTTTGAACAAAACACTTTCTAAAAAATAACCCGTTAATGATTTTAAAACGTTTCTGTAAGCCTACAATTGCTACAACACTAAGCTTTTAGTATATCTTAAGATAGTGTGGGCTACACTAATTTATTGTTTTAGTCAATCATTTTATTTTGAAATAAGCTTTAGAATATCAACAAAATGTTAATAAGATTATTATACAGGCGTATGTAGAGACTGGTCTTGTGTGTATCGCTTTCTTCAAATCATAACTTTAGATCCTATTATTGTCCAAAACTAAAACTTTGCATATACATATGTCAACATACTTGGGACCAAATGATAGAATAAGATTTTATTTTTTTCCTATTTTTTTAATTTACAGAGTTAAAAAATCGAATTCTTCTTTATGACCCATAAGTTTTTCGAGATAACTTTTCCTATTTTTATTTTTTATTCAGAGCGTGAACCAAGAGCTTAAAAATGTTGAAGATTTTATCGTTAGGTCCCCAAAAAGTAATACGTCAATAAATGCAATTGAATGAAAATTAAACATTTTCCATAATCAATGCCAAGTTGCAAAAAGTAATTAAAAATGCAAGGTAGAGAAGTGTTCCTTCATTGGTTGATTTAACATGAAATGAGCCTTCAATAAAAATCAGGGAAACCTATTTCTGTTATGATCCAGTTTAAAAATTATTTTGTGGGAAATACTAAACAATCTCCTGAAATAAAGTAAATCCACTTCCAGCTTTAGATGATAGCACATGTATTCCTCCATAATAAGTATAAGTAAGCAGTTGGTATTTACATTATATCGGCAATGCATGGTGGTTTTGACAATCCATTTCCCCAAATAAAGAGAGGAAAAACATTAGAATCATATTGGTTTAAGAATCAAATAGCCAAAGCTATTATTTATGCTTTTAGTGAAGATTACTACATCTAGATATATTCTGAAAATTTAAAAATGACACCTGAACACGTAAATCGAACCCTGGACCGGAAGAGTACTAAGCCAAAGGTCCCGGTTCGACTCCTATGCCCAGGTGCAATTTTTCAATTTTCAGAAGATGACATATTGGTTTAGTTTAATTGGGTGGGATACTGAGCGCAGAGTCAGTTTTGTTGCTCAACTGATTCGCTGTTGAAACGGCTATTTGTAACTAAGTATAACATCGCTAATGGTTTGAGTTCTGATTTAACTTAAACTCATGTTTTTCCGTGGGATTTGTTCGGTAACCAATGGCAGGATAAGTTGTACTAAAACTATCAAACAGCATACACATTTTAGTGTAATTTCAAATGAATTTTCAAATTATATTTTAGCCGGCGAAATCTCCAATATTTTGCCATTTAACTCTATTTCTTCTTCTATCATTTACAATTGCTGCTACTTGAAAACTACATTCAACTTCAATTATGTTTTAATTTTAATTATATTCGGTAATTGGCTGGTTAAAATAATAAGTTGCTGGTTGTTTCCAGTTTCCTAACAAATTAAGTGCCATGCAGACTTGTATATATGGGCCTAAAAATATTTCATTCCTTCTACCAAAACAGCTCTGATTACTTATTTTAACCTCATCGAAAGTGAGCATAGCTATTTTGTAAAAAAAAAAAACTCTTAAATCTTTAAAGTGTAGTTATTGCCAAATTAACTACTAGATCATTATTAAAAATAATACTATCTTAAGTTTGATATAAATATTTAAACATTACTTGTTTTCGCATTGATTTTATCTTAGGGTTGACAAGCCCATTTCTTTAGGATCTCTGCAGCTGAATAAACGCGGAGAAATGACACGTTATTAGAACCAAACATAGCACAGTATCATATATTTCAGCCCGAGTTCAAGATATGTACTTTTAAATCGCCAACCCTAGCTTCCGTACAAATGACGTCAAGCAGGTTGTGAGAGGAGGGGGAACCTGCGCAAGCCTTTAAACTTCCCTACTTAGTTCGGCCCTGTTGGAAGCTCCTTCACCCTCAGTAGATTCAACTGGGATTCGATTCCCGATCCCCCCCGTCATATCAGGCCAGTCTAATACAAAAGTGTCACCTAATTTAGACCATTCGGCCACTGAAGCAGATAATAATACCTTAAAATTTTATCAATTTTGGCCGCAAAAAATATGTTTGTATTTAAGGCCCTTCTTATGAAAATAGAACTGGAGCGCTGGGGTAGTATTTGGAGACTTGGAGCTTGTCCTCTGTTATGATATATTTTGTATTCAGCCAACTTTACAAGCTCGCACTAACTGTGTGAAACCATTACCACCAACCATTCAAAACCAAAATGAACAGATTGAAAAAGTAGTGGATTTTGAAAAGTTGAACGAACCAAACAAGCAAAAGAGTTACGAAACAAACCCAACTTAACCCTATCTTTTTATTTTAGATGAATAAACCTTAAATTTGTTGCTAGGAAAAATAAAAAGTTTTCGCTAGTTGAGGGAAAGATGGCACGGAACGCTATATTCTGACAATAATAATTGTGATGTTGGGTGTTTGCTGGAAAAGAGAGAAGAAGACTCACACGGTTGAGAGAGAGAGAGAGAGAGAGAGAGCTATATACGCCACGGCAACCCTGCCTGACGGTATATACATATATATATGTGTGTGTGTGTGTTCTCTCTACGATCGGGCCTCAGCGCAATAGCAACCTAAGGCATACTCCCACGTACCAAAAGCGACCTTACAGCGATGTGATGTACCTGGCTGACTTTAAACAATTGAAGACGAGAGAGCGCCCCCCGCAAGGTAATTTCAGGTGCATTTTAGCTTCGGGGAATTAACGTCGAAAAGCGGAAGAGAAAGGAATGGTGCGGGGAAGGGAGGGGGGGGGGGGGGTGC
>CABFVZ010001320.1:72446-109382 GCA_902151445.1 Timema monikensis
GGGGGGGGGGGGTGCAACTGAGACGTAACTATAGTTGTTCGTTAACCATACCCACTATTTTTCCTTCATAAAAAATAATTTAATAAACCTTTTTTTCACATCAGTTTTTAAATGTTTAACGTTTCAGTCCATAGGGGTGTTAAAAAGAAGTTCCTTCCCCGCTCTAGCGAAGCTCTGAAACATTTAATCGCTAACGCTTGATAGCCTGATTGGTACTGACCCGGCATCGAATCCTTGCCGGCCGCATTTAACGCCAAATTGTTATCCATCCTCTCTCGAGGCAATTTTTTTTTTGCCCCATATGGGCTATCAAATATTTACACTTTAAGGTAAGGAAGAGAAGATGTATTTGGGGTAAGTGTACCCACATTTGTACGGAGGGAGCAGGGGAAACAACTTAAGAGGGTAGTTTCCAGTATGGGGGTCTCGGCGTGTTTTGGGTGTAGTCGCAGTGTTTGTTGAGGTTTTAGCTTTATATTTACGTTTTCAGGTGATGTTAATGGTTAGAAGAAGGTTTAAAATTCAAATATAAATGTAAGTGGTTAAATTGATAAAACAGTATCAAGTTACTACTTGGGTTCCTTTTGTCCACCCCATTCTGATAGTTTCTTGCCGACTTATTTTACTGTGCCATTAAATACAAAATTACTCTCCCGCCCCAGAATTGTTAAATCACTTTAACAGCATATTAACTGCGTTCATATAATTATTATAATCAATTTATTATAACTTAAACAAGCATCGGTGAGCACGCGGGCTTGACGTCACGCTCTTTTGGTTTAGTTTGTTGGTGCCGGGGTGGTCAGGGTTTGAATTCCGGTCAGGTGTTTTAAAGGTAATTTTTTCTAAAAGGTTTTGCGCTCTCCCTCCATACCAAGTAGAGTACATTTTCTCTCAATGTTACCTATTTCACTTGTGTAGTTAAATATGGAAAGCCCGAGCGGTTGGTAAGACTCAGTGAAAATAATGATATAAAAAACTAGGATTTTAACGCTCGTAAGTTAACAAAGGGTTGATATCTATGGTTTATAAAAAAAAATTGGAGTAAAGTCCTGCAAAAAAGTTGGAAACCACCAATTTAAGAAAAATAATCTTAGTAAACCCAACCGGGAATCGAACCCTAACCCCTTCGTCACCAGCAAACCAGACTAGATGAATGACACCTTGATATATGAAAATAAGCAATTAAAACCACACTAGTTAAATGTCTTTGTTTTTAGTCATGGCTATAATGAAGTAGCCGGTTTAGTCCGGGATAAGAAAAAGGCGTAAATATAATCGATTTTTACTTATGGGTGAAAAGTATGAAAAGGGATAAAGGGGTGAAATGTGTAAAAAGTTACAAAAGGGTAAAAAAGGAAAGCTAATCATATTTTATAATAATAATAATATTTAGCACCACGTCTTACTACAAAAATGGAGCAGCTGAAAATAAAAATTGGAAAACAGGAGTTATAAAATAGATCCGTTCTAATATCTGGGAAGTCCACTGACAAAGAATGCTTATGCACCAAGAAAATGAGGTCTAGGATCGTCATTGTCAAGGAAGCTTTCAATAAGAAGAGGTTACTGCTGACCAACAAGCTGAGATGTAACCGAGGAGGAAACTGATGAAATGCTGCATTTGGAGCAGTGATGTATGGAACAGGAGCTTGGACTCTTAGGAAAATGGAAAAGATATCCTCGAGTGCTTTGGAATGTTGTGCTGGAGAATACTTGAGAATATTAGATGGCCAAACAAGGTGATGATGAAGTCCTAAGAATAGTGAGAAGAGAAACATTTTAGATCCGATTCTTCGGTACAAAGAAAACTGGATCGAACACATCCTTGGGAGGAGCTGTCTCTTTCACGACGTAATAGAAGGAAATATAAGTTTAGGAAGAAGGAGGCATAAGACAGGACGCATTGGCGGTCTAAGTTTACTTGCAAAAGGAATTGAACTATTGTAAGACAAAACACCTCATAACAAATAATCGCGAAACACAATACATGGCAAGTGAACTGTCCATATTGTAACCTAAGAGCGATGGGAATCATTTACATTTTCAATGTTTGGCGTGTGTTTAAAACTCTTACAGTGCTTTTGGAGGGACGTGTATAATCTACTGCACGAGGCCTACCATAAACAAATTGATATCCGACCTCTTTGGAACAGTCTGTGGCGCCATCTACCCATCCCGGGTTGGATAAACGTATTTCTTTGTGAAGTTGGATTAGTTCTAATTTGCTATGTGATCAATAAAAAAAACTTTTTTTGTAAAGAGGGAAGGAGTAATGGGGGCCTGTCATATGATCAAGCTAGTTTAGGCCTCCTAAGGAATTAAATGTGCATCAATACAAACATAGTTGAAAAAAACCCAGATTTTCGGCAGGAATGGTAGAACAAGGAGTACAGACCATTTTTCTTGGAAATAAAAAGCCACTTGATCAACTTTCACGTATGCATACGTCATTTCATATTATCTCCAGATATTACTTTTGAAATATATAGTCGATTCCTATAAAATAACACTGATAAAAAATTATTTGTATTTTCTAAAAGCCACTTTCTATTTTTTTAAATGACTATACAGGAACCAGCTAATGTTTTGGTTAAAGATAAATAATAACTAAATCATGTTAGGCGTTTTTTATACGTTGATTTGTTTTGTTCAAACTAGAGTGTGTGTGTGTGTGTGTGTAAAGCATTGTATAATGTATTGTAAAGTACTTGTCAACAAAAGTGTGTGTATTTGACGATTCTCATTTATTTATTTTTGTCAGTAACGGGGAAGTTGGGGTTCGAATCCTAGCCTGGCTTACAGAGATGATTTTTTCCAAGGGGTTTCCCACCCTCCATCCACGTCTTTGCGTGTACCTTTCTTTTAAATTCTACTTTACTCACTCCTACCCCATTAGTGTAAACAAGTGGATAGTCCGGACGGGTAGTAAGACGCGGATTAAGAAATATAGGCTACACTAGTAGCCGATAGTTCGTACTGGCATTATAACGTTTACTCTAGAGAATCGTTTTGTTTATCAAAACCACCACACCAAACACTGAATAATTATTCTAATGCTAAGTGAGCAAACCATTTAATTTCAGTTTACGTTTTATAATTGTATATTTTCCTAAACAAAGCATTTATCTATTAATCAATCCAGCGCACCCATTTAAAAATAAACACGGCTAACTGCGTTAACATATCCTAGGTAAACATAGCCATAATTGTTTCCCGACCTCGGAAATACCCTTGGTAGCTAACGAGGTTTTAATTATTGGTTACATTAAAATACAACAAGTGGAAACAAATTGTAGTTTGATGCTATCATCCAGAACTCTAGAAACATTCTCTACGGGCCTAAATGAAACAATTTTGAAAGTTGCCCGCTCTACCCTTTATTAAAGTAAGAGAAGTTGTAACATTGAATGTTCTACGCAAAATAATAACAATCGCATGGTCTAAGGCGTCGCGTTCGCAATATACTATACTGACGATGACAGGAAGATCAGGGTTCGAATCCAAGTCGGGTGTACTGAGTGTTTGTTCCCCTAAATGGTTTCTCACTCTCCCTCCACGCCAATACGAGTAAATTCAACCTTCCTCATCCCTAACGCATTATTCGAGAATTCAATGTTAAAAATAAATTTTTGAAAAATTTGAGCTAGAATTTATTATCTTACACTGCTAATTGTTTTAGCCAAATAAATGGTACGGTTAAGTTAAAACCAAAAGCCAGACCATTAATTTAACACTTACATGAATTTATTAATGTTATAAACTAATGCATATGTTATAAAGTTTAGATGTTATTATTCCTATTTTATGTAGCAACTTAAGAATGAATGTCTACCATGTTATTCTAAGATCCGGATTGAGGATTCGTAGATAGAATTATATATTCTGACTCTAGAAAGAGTGGATTAGACCCATCTCTAGTTAATCCTTGGCTGACGGTTAAGTAAATAGTCTAGGACCGGGTTGTTATGTTTGCCATAAAGTGTATATCGCAAATAGACTTGTATACGAGTATTCCATGCGTACAAATAATGAGTTCAAGCTCCCGGATTCTATTCTCAGCATGGTCTAAAAATTATTGCTTGTGAAATGAAGGTTTATATAGTAGGATTTTGGTAGGAAGAACAGTATAAGTTAGTTACTAAAGTTACTAAAACAAGTTTAATATATTCAGGGAACCGAGTTTATTTTGGTTTAGTACAAGACTTAAGTTAGTTTGTATATCATGTGCGTATGTAATCAATTGGTTCAGACAGTGGACGTTAAATACAATTTAAAAACAGCTAATAAGTCTCTCTTGATTTATAACCAACCGAATAGATTGTATTTTATAACGCGAGCTGAAACTATCAATTTTATTAATATAATCAATAACATGTTTACAAATGCCGAGTGAAATAAGGGTAATTAGCGAAGGGGATCATAGCCAAAGTCAACTAAATATTCACCAACGAACTAAAGACTGGCATCAAGAAATTTTCAATGACTATTATAAATTCGCACAAACAATATCTGCATTTAGAGAAAATAAATATAAACGAAACATGTTATGGCTTAGTTAAAATTAAATATGGAAATAAACCAAAAATAATAATATTCAAAATTTTGGAAACCACACACACAACCTGTACATGGCAAGAGAGCCGGAGGAACCAAGCATTTTAAATAAATATTGATCCGGGACCGCGAAAATTGACAGATGGACCATTTTTGCGCCCAGTGCAGGTTTTCTCTCAGACTGCTGAGCACTGAACTGGTCTACAGTCCCAGCAAAATGTTAGTGCACCTTAAATTATACAACGCAGGTCGAGAATCGATGACAGGAGTCAGGGACACATAAAAAAATCGGTCACAAAACGCTGCTTTGCTTGCATTAATTTTAAAACTTATTAAAAAAACACAAACCCCCAAACAATCGATTATTTAGAGGGTTTTTTTCTTCAAAGGTCTGGATTTAGTATGCAACATTTGTATTTACGTTCAAATATTTTGAGCATGACATGTAAAATAGACCATTTTGTTGGCATTCAATATTTTCAAAATTACTATCAACTTATCGACAGTTACTATTACATTATGTCGTGGTTTTATAAAAATTAAAAATTATCCTTAAGTACTTTACACGAACACTTATTAAGTGTTGTTTAACTTAAAACTTACTAACCTTCAAGGTTATACACGTTTAGTTACATTACTAGGGAAAAGATGAGGAAATTAGAATTTATAGAAAATGTACTCGAATTTACGTAGAGGGAAAGTGGGGAAGTGTTTAGGCAAAATCACTCTCAGTACATCCGGCCGAGACACGAACCCCGACCTCCCCGCCACTGACAAGTGAGACTAACCGAGCTTAGCGTTTTTGATCGCGTGCTCGACAATGAGGGTACTAAATTATTGTTTAAAAACCATAATTGGAAATTAGTTATTCTTACAATAATATATTTTAAGTTTGTAAGTAAATTAGAATCCCTCATCAGTGGGAACTCTGACTAAACGTCAAGCTCATCTAATCTGGTCAACCGATGACAGAAATTTTGGAGTTCAAGCCCCAGCCACGCGACCTTTCTTTATTGTTTTCCCACCATCCCTCCATGTTAGTGCCGATCCACTTCCCGAAAATATATATCTTACCCATCCTTACCCCATTTGTGGTATTGCAAATGCTTGGCAAATATCGAGATTCAGTGCAATAATAATAATAATAATAATAATACAAATAAAACTAAAATATGGTATTCTGTACCCACTAGAAAGGTCACTTTGTTAAAAATAGCTTTCAACTAAAAATACTCATAATCTCAAAAATATTTTACCTTTATTGCAAGAATATAATTCAATTATTCAATAGCTCATAAAGACAACATAACCGTAACGTAATAATTTTTTTTAAAAAAACACTATAATCTAGATTTTGGGTCAGTAGCAGTGTAGCAGTTATCTTAGCAAAAAAATATTGTTTAAATAGTAGTTCTACTAAAATTATGCTTTATTACTTTCCATAATTCAGTCGACATGTGTCGCAAAATCCTGAAAATAATAATAATAATAATAATAATAACAACTACCCATTAATTAGGTGCAAATATGTTACTATGTGTATGTAGAATTCTTCTGTAATAGTTTTCTCGGTATTTAAACTCTGGGGGTTGATTTTGGGACACAATACCAATTGTACAACTATACAAAAATCGTGGTTTCCATGGTGATGTAAACAAAAAACGATCGCACAGATAGGTCATTGCGCACTCAGCAGAATGGCTGTACATTCAGCTTTTTGTTGGACTCTACTATTTTTGCCGACATACCGGGTTCTAAACTTTAAATATAATGGTCGCTTGTCAGACAGAATCTTTGCAATCTTTGTCTGGTAATAAGGGACAGCCAGCCACAATCAATACGGGACCGGTGGCAACCCTTACTTTGTCATTTATTATAAAAACTCATAAGAATCAAGCGCCGTTTACACCTAAAATTCAGTGGCGAGAAGTGACCTTTAAGAAAGTGTTACCTACACAGTAAAGTACATCAAATTTTTAAACATGTACATAAAACTTCACCCGCCTCGGTGACGTTGTTAGCTAAAGCGCTAGTTTTGTGTTGAGCTAGACTGCAGAGGACGGAGAGCTCAAGGTTTGAAACTCACTCGGGTGGTTTTTCTTAAATGGTTTTACACTCTACCTTCACGCAAATTCGGGTTCTCTTCCTCTAAATTCAACCTTTCCAATTCTAACCCATTAGTCTAATTAGTACTTAAGCGTATAACCCGAACGGGTAGTAAGGATTCACTTAAACAAAAACATATTAAAGAGTGTCAATCGAGGAGAGGGGAGAGGGGGAAGTGACACAGAAATAACAATAAGTAAAAACTGATAGCTGGTGGGGGGTGAGGGGGTTGAATGGATTTTAAACTGCATTGGCTACAATGTGACTGCAGCAGTAAAACGTTATTACTTTATTGTACTTAATTTATTGTTATATAAATAATATTATTTAAGAATAAGTATTTATATAAGTATATATTATAATAAATGAATTACCAGCCGTTAATCTTAAGCTTAGAAAATTTAAACATGTTTATTTGCGGCCAACAATGAACAATTTACTATATTATTTGTGTTATTTTTTAGGTATTGATAACATCTATAAAAATTGACTGCTGCAGATAAAATGACTTGATGAATGAATATATTAAAATTATTTTACTAACTTAATTAAGTAACTAACTTCTACTGTTCTTCCTTATCAAAATCAGGCTATACTAAAATAACATTTTCCCGCGCGTTTCAATAGGCGTTGAAAAATGTCATGCTTGCCCAGTTCAGCAGTCCCAATAGGTTTTGTGTCCAGCTTAGTTTATGAAAACGTCCGACTATTTATTTTGAATGTGTCAATAAAGTAGTTAGATTACATTCTCAGTGTATGTATTGACTGATATTTTTTAAATATTTATTTTTATTCTCGACTGTTACTGGTGGTAACACTGGCAATACTCGCGCCTGAAATGTCGCGCGAATTCCTTGTCAATATATCCAGTCAAACCAGTCCTCGCATGCACCGCTTGAAACCGTCTGAGGAATATCAAAGGGGATAGATAGACTCGGCTCCACAAAACAATCTTTGTCTGGATACAGCCCGCGTTTCACGGAACACATTTAGCAGCGTTTCTTTCACTCGTAGGCATAGACGAAGCTAGGGAGGGTGCAGCTGCACCCCCAATGGCAATGGGATTTTTTTTAATTAGAAGAAGGGAAATTTTGAACTGGAAAATACTTGTGTCGATTGATAGAACTGAGAAGCTTCTTCACGTGAGTATATAATATGTCTACGTGTTTTATCTTGAATACCAAAAATCCAGGCAGGAAGGATGAATCGTGGGGATTTGATGTAATTTAATGACCGAGATCGGTTGCAAAAATTCAAACGAAAAATGTGCGTATTTAATTAAATAAAAGCATCATTGAAAATATGGGCGTTAGGTGGGAAAATGTAGTAGAAGCTGTGTGCTTCCACCATGATTGGTGAATGAACGGTAGAACCGGCAAGATTAAGATGAATGGAACCATTATGTACGTAAAGTACATTGTTAATCACATTTAACATTAAATAACAATGGCAAACTATGCTAAATTTAATGACAAAATGTAAAGATTTTTTTTTTCTAAAATACAAAAGTAATTGCACTTGCAAAACCGTCATATATTCTGCCGCACCTGTACAATAAACAATTTTAGAAAGTTTGTGCGAATGTGTCGTAAAATATTTTATGAAATAAATGTTAGTTTATTAAGTATATTTAGAGGGTTGATATTTTTTTTAAATCTTGAAATTATTTGCCTTTACCATTATTCATTTTCACAGAATTTTATATGCAAATCAATAAAAATATATTTTATTTTCACTGTTTTCACTAATGATCAAGACTGGGTTAGGTTATTCTACTTCGTATTTAGAAAATTATTGCAATCAGCAGTGTAGGAGACGTCATTAAACTCAAGCATGATGAATGCGCATCATATGGCACCCAGCTCGTGAGTAAATACTTCGGAGTTGGAAGCTTACTTAAGTAAGATTGCTGAGAACTAAGAGGACGCAAAACTCCCCACCTACCAATGTACATGACCGGCTGAAGTGGTTGGCAGAGTTCGGTAAAATTTTGGATAATTTTGCTCGTCTCCACAAGTTTTCAATCATCACAGCCCGTGTGAGAGGAGTTTTTCAGAAAAAACCAATGAAAAATCCAAGCTGGGTTTAACAATAAAGCAAGAAAGACATTCTCTGAGCAGGACTATGACTTGGACTGACGACTCTTTTTGAGCAGGATTAGGCTATGAAAACCAAAAGTGAAGTTATTACTTTTACTGAGAAAAATCGAGGTAGGAACTATAACAATACAGATATGTAATTTTTGTTTTGTCTTGAATCCAGGCTTATTGCCAGTAATTTTGGTTTACAAATGAGAGTTTTGTCGCGATTTCATTTCACGTAATTGTAGTATACCATACTAAGTGAAACTTGTGCGTAGTTTCGGTTACAAAGCTTATCTGTAATGGAGTGGCCAGAAACTGACGTCACCATACGTTGATGACGTAACGCGCATCCCAGATCAGAATAGGATTTAGTCTTCTCAGTCAACGATTTATCTTTCACCATAAGGATGGAAACAACACCGTCTGTGCAAGGGTGGCTTCACCCGTTCCCGCCAAGGGCAGCCATCTTGTATGTTTACTCTGTGTAGGTAGTGAGTGGTTTCCTTTGAACTTTATGTTTAGTTATATAATTCTGCAAAATTAAACTAACGTTAAGAGGCTACTATTTCTAGAGGAAGTGAAATTTAACATTATCATTAATGGAAGATTATGTGAGTGAGCTACTGAAAAAATGGGGATTATAAGAAAGAATATGTGCAAGTGTTCTGTGGTGAGTTCATATCAATTTTAATGCACATGATTATAGATCTATTTGATCACTAGGCCTATAAGATATACAAATATTTCAAATTATTGTGATTGTTACAGTTAAAATTTTGTAAAGCCACTGAACAATGTTAGATTTGAATAAGTTGAACTAGTCTACTGTTAAAATTTGTGACATCAATAATGTAATGCGTTAACATAGTTCCATTCTCATACTGGAAACATATACGTAGGGTCTACGTGCAACCCCTTACGAGTCATGGAATAATCTTCGTCCAAAACCAAGATCACAGTTTCCCAATTAGGAAACCAGTAAATTTTTTTCGGTGTACCTTTTAGCAGGAGAATGACACTCTAAACGTTACACTATTTTACTTCTCAACTACAGTTTGAAGAATAAGTTCAAAAGTAAAGATTAAGAAATTACTTTACTACTGAACTTATTCTATGAATTGTAATTGAGAGGTAACATATTTTTCAAAACGAAAACAAGCCATTATTAGAAAATTAAACCCTGGACAGGGCAAGTATAAGCTTAATTCGGTGGTGTGGAGGGGGGTTGTTGCCGGGATGATTCTATGTCTAGCTGATGTTTCGTTATTTAAATAACCCTGACTTTTTCAGACCACACCCACATTACCAGAATTCTGGATAGGTTTATGCTCGTATGATCTTGTGCCAGTATTGGTTGTCAACGGAAACTATTTGATATTAGCAAACATTAAAAAGCGCGTTTAGCCCTGACGACCGTAATTCAAATAATTGTCCGGCAGGCATTTATCCATATTGACAAAATATCTCGATCAAAATGTAATCTGAAAAATAATGTCTGTATCTGTATACAGGTATAAAATTTGATCAGTCCATCAAAATTACGAGAAAACGGCTGAACCAATTTTGTCAACGACCACTCATTTTAAAGGTTATAGATACAGGACGTCGGCAAAAATAGTAGTTTCCAACGAAAGCCCGATTTCCTTAGCGAATTTCCAGCTTCTTTGCGGTGTGTGCAGTGGTTTATCTATACGATCGTTATTTGTTTGCATAATCATGGAAACCTTGATTTGTGTATAATCGTATACCGGTAAATAAAATATTTATCTTGGGTTATAAATAATTATTCTTACTTGAGCGGCATAATGCAAGAAATAGATAAAGACCTGAGAAAAGGTTCATTATAAGTTCTCATCGTGGTATGAAGACGTGGGAAAAAATAAGTTTTGATCTAAATTAAACAACACCGAAAGCTCAAAATACATGTAAAGTTAATAATAAGCCTTAACTAAAAAGTCTAGTGAAGCCTCATTCTATATAACATTTTCCAATAAAAAGCGTTTAATACATTTTAACGCGATTATATAAAGCCATCGCTGCAACGACCCTATAGTAAACATAATATATTCCCAATGTGGGCTAATTTAGTACTTTCAGTAGTTCAAAATCATTGCTGCAATGCAGTGCGCTCTTCGATAGAGAGGTCGGCGCGTAAAGCCAGACAGTCGGGGTTCAAATCTTGGTCATGGTGTCATTTTATACATCGAGAGAAAAAAAAAGTTGATCTTTACAGTACTGTGCAAGTATTTAGGCTATCTTTGGAGAAGGTCATTCAATCGTTTTGCCTTAAGACCCTGAAGGAGTGGTTTGAGTTCCGACTGAGTATTTTTAGCTATAAGTATTCAACACGCACTTTATGAATTAAGAATCAACACACCATGTCCTAGAACATATAACATCCATTCCCCTGGTCTTAATTCATCACTGTGAAAGAAGAAGATGCGATTCCACTATATATTTTTTCGAATGTGCCGGGAATCTAAGGCAAGACCCTTATTACAGTAAACATACGAGTTACTGATGGTCATCAGACCTTGATGGCGTGGAAGTACTTAAGTCTTCCCATGATAATAAATGTGTACTTATTGGTAACTCGGATCTCACTATATAGGCGGTCCCATTTAGACTTTAACAAGACCGGCATTGGTGGGCACGCGGACTAAGGAGTCAATCTCATCTAGTCTGATTCGCCGGTGACTGGGAGACCGTGGTTATAATATCGGCACAGTGTACAGAAGATGTTTTACCCTGAATTGTTTCTCCCTTTCTCTCCACGCAAATCAGAGTAGACCTACATTTCCTTTAAACTTCATCATCCTTATCCAATTAGTGCGCACTAGTTGAATGCGGTTTTTGGGGACGGCTAGTGAGAAACGGTAGAGAAAAAAAACAGCCTCAAGTGTTGTCAAAGAGTATGTAAAAACTTTACGTATAGTCGAACCTTTAATAAATGCGGAATTGCCAACATTGACAAAATTTTACAAATATTACAACTATTTCAACTGTTAAAAATGACACAATATTTAAAAAGTGACAGATGCAGAACACATGGTTTGGTGAAACGAGTATGTGAAAAGGAATAGTTTTTTTTTTTATTATGGATGTAAAAGAAACGGGATAAAAGGCCGTCGTTTTGGTCGTTTTTTATATCAAAACATTTGTTTAGTCTAAATAAATAAAATATAGCTTCAGTTCACACATAAAGTTTAATTTTCTTCATATGATAATGTCAACCGTCATGAGCATAGAGGCATGAGATGATGAGAAACTTTTAAATGAGGAGAAAAAGATGTCATTTAATTTCAGGACACACTTGATTAGATATTAAGGAACTGTTGAGGTGACCATATAAAGAAATTTAAACTCTTGTGTTTTTACTGGAGAAATATTTGATTTATTTTGGCCACAAAAATGTTTTACAGTAAAAACACTAACCTTTTCTCGCGTCCCCTACATCAGCAACTTGAGTGTCCGAATGGTCTGACCCACTATAAGGTGTCACTCTCACATTAGACTGGCCCATTGATGACGGGGAGATGGGGGTCAGAGTGCTGGTCGGACCTACCGGGGGTAGTTTTTCCTAAAGGGTTTCCCACTTTCCTTACATGCAAATTCGAGTATTCACTTGTAAAATGCTTCCTTCCTCAACCCTGCCCCATTAGAGTAATTATCATATAATATGCGTATAACCTGAACAAGTAGTAAGAATTGGTGATTAAGGCCCTTTCTATAATGTTATCTGTCCAAACAAAGAGCAACACAGCTAATCCGTTATAAAATGACGACGTCAAGCAACACGTGGACGACACAAACTTTGAGTCGGTATCGTATAGTCCGGAAAAGCTCCAGCGACGACATTCGACAAATTATACCCCCTTAACCACCCTTTACCCTTTATTGATTGGTCAGGTAACTAACTAGCCATCTCCCCTTGCCCCACATTGATCCGACGTATGTAAAATGAAGCACGTGAGGGGGGAGAGAGGGGAGTTGGATGATGGTTCAATTGTTTATCAATTATCAGTCGGATTCGCACGTAGACGGACAAATCGATTTTAGACAGGGGCGCCTGGTTTTTGTTGTTCTAAGGAGTCAGCTATAAAGCACGTAACTTTTTTTCTTACCTTAATTTCCAACCCCACTTCTTTGTCTCTATGTAACACCAAATATACATTTAGCTTGACCCCTCCTTCCCTCCAACCTGTGTTACATAACTTTTCAAATTGGAAATTAATGTTATTATTTTATAGGGAGGTTATTTATAAGTATGTTTAGTAATCCTGAAGACATGAACAATATTATTTTGTCCACATTATAATTCAGTAAAAGATCTGTGTTACGTAATACAATGCTGTACCCACTCCCCCCCCGCGTAACACCATGTACACCTGTGGTTCTTAAAGGGTTTGCCGCGGCACAAAAATGTGCCAAGTAATTGGCTAGACGTGCCGCGCAATTTTGGGCGTTATTTAACTGAAATTTTAAAAAAGTATTTAATTAAATATGTATTAATAGTAGAAATGAAAGAGAAAACTATTAAAATTTTAAATAAATTTATTGAAATATTTGAATTAATAAATACAAATAGCTTGAGTTAATGAAACGCATGGGCTTGTCTTTCCTTGCACAAAACCTTTATTCTTGGACATATATAATATGATAAACAGACACGCATTTCCTGTTCAATTAAAATAATTCATTCTCGTTTCTTATTCTTTATGTTTGCAAGCGCCGAAAATAACATTTCGCAAAAGTTAGTAGAAAATGGAAACATAATTATTTCAGCGCATTCGGCTATTGCTGGGTAATCCTTTACTATTTTGGCTGTATGGTGCGTTTTCCTGCAGTTCAAAGAGTTGTACGACTTTTTCCAGAGTGAGTTGGGATTTTGCATCTGAATTGCGTACCCAGTCATATTTGTTGACGGTGAGAAAGGGGAATTATTGCTTCATTTATCTTCAAGAAATGAGAGATGTTCCCAGATCAATCCCGATGTAATTTCTCCTTGAGGATCTACTTCAGTTGCAAATGGAAACATTTGCATCTGCTTCTTTTTCATTTGTAGTTTCCATAGTATTAGCTTCTTTACGAAACTATTTAGTTTGTCACTTGAGGTAACACATATTCTTCTTTGGCTTGCGTTCTTGCTGAAAGTATCAGCGGAGTGGCTAGCTTGGCGCACCACCACTCATCATTTAGTTGGAGGAGGAGGGGGGGGGGGGTAAGTCCAGCGTTAGGAGTGAAGTGAGTAGCTCGTATTTTATTTCATAAAATTTTGTGAAACTTTTCCCCTCGACAGCAAACAAATATCGCTGTGTAGAACTAATGTATATTAAATGGCAGGAGCCTGCTTCAAGACACATTTGTTTGATAAATCGTGTTTTAAAGCTTGTGACTTAATTAACCATCTTAATAACAGAGTCCAAAACACAAGTTCGGCTGGGAGAGTTTTTGCCAGTAGAGATACACAATGTATGAAGAAAGGAGTGGAGGCCACGTTAGGAAATTCTTGTTTTAATCTTGCAGAGAAACATTTTACTCTTCCAGTCATTGCTGGTGTGCAGTCTGTACAGGAAAAAACACCATTTTTACAGCACATTCCATTGATGACGCATGCTTCTTGAACTACCCAGTTGTCCGGGGAATATTGGCCCATCACTCAATTTCTCAGTTATACGTTTCACATTATCTGAAGACATCCATCAGTACGACGAGAAGTTTGAAGAATCTTAGTGGTCCTTTCGTTGGGTGGCCAATTATATTACTCTTCCTCTACCACCTAAGACCATTTCAAATGAGAAACAACTTCTACGAAAAAGCAGGAAATCACGATAATCCCATTGTCAGAGCACTAGGGGACTACGATCCACATGAACAAAGGTCATACAAACGTCCAAGGCTGGAGTAGATCACTCACAACTTCACAATCAATTCCATCCTTCATCAAGTGCAATATAAACTAATCAAACATGTATTTTTTTCAGGTAATCATTCACAACCTCACAAATCAATTCCATCCTTCATTAGATATAAGTTCATCAATTCACTGTTTTCACCCTCATTCCATGAGGATAAGGGCTAGCGAATGCTGCCTGTAACTCACAAAGCAATATAGCCCTTTCACAGGTGACCTAGCTTGGCGCTTCTGCCAAGGTGGATATCTTGTGTCGGGCTACAGACAACTCAAACCGTGTATTTTTGTACAAACAATTCAAAGGTACCAATTCATGCAATAATTAAGTTCATGCAACGAGGATAAGGGTCTGTGAAAACAACCTGTAACTCGCATATCAAATCAGCCAAAACTTCCCAATGCTTGTCAATGACTATTGGCAAGTGGGGAGGTTGGGGCAACAGGGGCAACCCATAAGACCATTTAATGCCCCTTGGTTGGGCGACAGTTATAAAACACCCTAAGGAGCCCCTCGTTGGGTCGTCAATTATAAAACACTACGAAGAGACAACTTATAATCTTAACATATGTCCCTGGATAGCTCAACTTCTCTTTTAGACGCGATTATCATATAAGTAAATTCCCACTTATACAATAAATACACGTTGATCACTTTTATGTTAATTTTTTGTTAGAAAGTATTCTTGTTACATGTATTACTATATTAATTAACAACTTCAGCTTGTACAAACGACCCGTCTCTAAGCTAGTAACCGTACACTATATCGTAGTTAAATATGCGACGAGAAGCAACATACGAATTGTCTCCACCCCGGTCACTGTGTGTGTCTTTCTGGTGTGACAGTGAAAGTTTGTTTCTACCTCGCGTCTTTTTCAAATTCTTATGACATCGACGATTGCACCAGAGTGGACTGACAATATCAACTTATCACATGAGAGTAGTTTGAATTCTGGCTTTCTGGTTGGCTGGATAATGCAACAGCTACTTACTAAGGAAAAGGCGTATTTCTCTTAGAACGAAAACTATGTGCAAGATAAGCTCTTTCCGTTTTAGTTTCATCGTCCAACGCAACCAGTAAGCACATTTAAAATAAAATAAATGTATTGCTTTCCAAACTGACTGAAGGGCTTAAACATTCTAAAATGCAAATGAATAATTAAAATTGCGGTCTCATCCTTCCTTTCCGAAACAACATAAGGTTTACAAGTTGGGACATTACAAGTTGTATCATTTGACAATCGAACTAAAAATACTTCTTTCTCAAATGCGTCTCCCAAAATGGATTTAACCATTTATTTGCGTGCATGCAAAATCAAATATTCAGAAATGGTGTGAGGCTGCATCCTCATTGCTTATTTCTCACCTAGTTATTTTGTAGCTGATTACTTGGACGTTTTCAGCTAAAGAGTTTATTTTTTTTCAGAGATTTTGCTTGTTTTACATCAGATGATAATAAACGGCTAAAATAATTATTTTCTTTGCTTGTCAAATGACAGTGTTTTATATTTAAATGTATATTTAATACTCAGAATCATGTTCTCATTCTAAGTTTCTCTACAAACACCACACATTCAGTAATCGGATAGTTTCCAGGGCCAGTACACTCATCCAAAGCTAAGGTAACAGACGTACTTGCGAGTCATAACAAGTAGCGAGCGGCAAGGCCGGTGCAGCAGATTGCATGGAACTCACACTCTTAACAGTTTCGTTCTCATTTTCATTTCACACATTTATAGGATTTTTTTTCCGTTTTAACAACAACTTATCTATTTTAACATTCTCAGAAATAAACAAAAAAATTAAAAACAACACGTATTCACTAATTACAAAACACATGAAACATCCAGCAGACAGCTCTCACAATACTGAATACACTAAACAAGAATGATCATATTAATGGACTAACAGCGCATGCGTGTCTGACGTAGCAAGAAGCAATGCCAACCTAAACGATCGGTGGGTCACGATTCATTACGAGGAGATAAAATGTGCCGCAAGAAAGAAAAGTTTTAGAGCCACCTCATGTAGACCTTAGAGCTCCCCCATTCAACGGTGTTTCGTGGTTTGTGACTCCTAAATGTGTGCGGTCCAAAACCTTCGCTCAGTTGGTAGAGCTTGGTCAACTCAGCTAAGGGGCACGGGTTCGATTTCTCAAGTAGTGCCGTAAAGGTTATCAATGGTGAAATTAAGGGTTCCTTTTTCATCGTGATAAATTGACGATCGAGGGACTGGATATTGTGTCTTTTATAATAACAATACTACTAATAAAGTCGCCGCCTACCAAAGCACTGAGACGTCCATCAAACTCACATCGATAACAAGCGGTTTGATATTTCAAGAAACGGTTCCCACCAAAATGGAGGTGAAAGGAATCACCTATAGGATTAAGAGATCAGCCATTTAAATTTGGTATATATTTTTTTAAAGGTGAAATTGGCTCATTTTCAACGACGTTTCAAGTAAATTGTCAAAGTTCTAAGACCAAAGTAATTGTTCGAATAAAGAGTCATGTTTTATCAGGGTTATATGGTTTTAAAAGGAATTGAGGATTGTTTTAGTCCTCAAGACAATTCAAATTTCTCTGACAAAATAGCAGTGGCTCTTACGGTGAAACATCTTCTCAAGAACAGCCTTTCTAAGTAACTCTGACACAAGGGCACTGCCCTAGACGCATAATGCACTAAACTCTCTAAGGGACAATAATTGCCACCACCAGTCCATGTATCTACAGTACAGATGTTAGAAATGTGACTGTCTTGTGAGCAACCCCCACCCCTCCCCCCTTTCCACTGATCGTTAAAACAGTGGTTTCCAGCCTGAGGGTCGCGGCATGTTGAGGCTATAGTTTTTATGTTCACTTTTTAAAATGATTATACTGATTACTGATTAGGAAGGTGCAAAATTCAAATAGAATTACAAGCGGTTAAAAATATAATAACTGTCAATACCGCATATATTCCTTTTGGTTAATCAACTCCTGACAGTTGCTTGCTGACTTAGTTAATTGCATAAGTCTCATGTTTGGGGTATTGGAGCTGCTAACATCAATAACTTACAAAATATCCCCTGGACTTGATTCTCTTTTGCGACATCTTAGTCGTATTCGTCAGTATTCAAACTCTGACCGGGGGTGATTTTCCTAAACGGTTTCCTACGTCTCCCTCCATGCAAATAAAGGTACATTTCCTCTAAAGTCTACCTAACCCACCAGTGCATTTATATTCGGATAGCCCGTAAAGGTAGTAATATTCAGCGAAAATAATCATCCAAAAACTAGGATATGAACGCTTGAAGATTGTCAAGAGTTCTCGATGGTATAAAAGACAAAAACTAGGATATGAACGCTTGAAGGTTATCAAAGGGTCTCGATGGTCTCAAAGACAAAAATTGGAATCAAATCCTAAGAAAGGTTGAAAACCACTCATTTAAATAGTTCGGTAGCTGTAAAAGCCTGTGTTGCAAGTTAAATACATCCAGAAAATAAGAATGAAGAGTACAGGAGGAAAAGGAGGAAAGTCTAATTTTAACTCAAAATAAGTTGGTGCTGCCATCTGTTAGTCAATCATGAGACTTTTCTGATGAACTTTAGATTATGATTTAAATTGATTTAAAAAATAAATTTGCTGGGGTCATTATAGTGTCTTAAATACAAAAGTAGTAGTCCTGAAAAATATGTGTAATGCATCTTTACCTCTTTTCCCCCATACTCTTCAATTCAAATTGCACATAAGGCTACGTTCAGTCCAATTTTCATAAAAAGAACTTTCTTTATATGATAGCTAGATAGTTAGTAGTTCTTGTGTACTGTATTCATACGCCACCTGCAGCTGCCACTTGCCCCTGTAATTTAATGTCCAACACTAATAATACAGTCAAATGCTAGCAATGTTTGCCGCAAAAGAGTGTTTGTATTTTCCAAAAGGTTCATCTTATGAAAATTGGTTTATACGTTCGTTAGTTTTGATTATACTATAATTTTTTTAGCCCCACGTCTCACTAGCCGTTCGGGTTATACACTTATGGTTTTAGGAACTAGTAAGGTTATACGAAGTGTTCCCGCATTTGCACGGAGTGCGAGAGGAAAACCATTCTGAAAAACCTATGTACACCCGACAGAGATTCGAGCCTAGATCTTCCCCGTCATCAGCAATCCAACCTACAGCAAGAGTAGCGCTAGACCATGTGGCCACCGAAACGGGTTTGATTATACTGTATACTATACTGTGAAGTGCATTAACTAGACTTATATGATGCGTAAGCACATAGAAAGAAGCATGATTTAAAAATATATTTTTCCAAAGAACAATTATTAATCGCGGAAGATAGCGGATTCTAAGAAATTTTACTACAATAACTTTTAAAAACTAAAATGGCCTTAAAGAGTGAAATTCATGGAGAGAAAGCGGTATTATGTTGTTTACATGGACATGAGACAACTTTTAGGTCCTGAGGAAGACATCCACCTGGATATATCTTTGAGCAAAAGGCTGGAATCAAATCCCTGTCTTCTATTCGCAACTCTCGGCGCCAGCGCATCATGCAACCGGCCTTGCCCTGATAGCGCCCCTTCCCCGCAACAATTCCAAGAGATGCAAGTGGCCAGCGCGCATGCTCCAAATGACAAGAAGTGCACAATGGGCTCATCCCCCCCTCCCCCCCCTGGACCCCATACATCCATAGAAGTAACTTTTCTTGCAGTGTTCTGTTTAACGCGCGCTTGAGGGTCGTTCAACAAACACACACGGGCTAACCATAGAGAAAGGATACTTTATCTATAGATCGACTTCCTCGTCCTCGACTTGACATAAAGACATATATACACACGTGATCTAGGGCAGCCACTAAGCCTAGGGATACAATTTTTTTCTGATAAGCTTAGATCAAAACTCAAAGTAGTTTGATTTTAAAAAAGTTGTTTTTTTGGTATTTTGTAAATAAATAAACAAATCCGAGATTAAAAAAAAAAGTGTTAGAATACAGTTTCTATGGACAACTTTTTTGGCCATAATAAATAAAATATTACTTAGGTACTAACATAAGAGTTTAAATTTCTTCACTTTTTTATCCACAGTTTCTAAATATATGTCATGAGCATGGTGGCATTATCTAACAAACTTTTTAAATGAAAAGAAAAAGTTGTCATTAAATTTTAGAACACCCTTGACCGATATTCAAGAAATTTTGAGGTCATCATGTGAAGGAAATTAAATTCTATGTTTATACTGGAGCAATACTTTATTTATTTTGCCGTAAAAACTACAAAAACACTCGCTTTTCCTCGCGTCCCCTTCCTCCCCACCTTACACAAATGTCACTAACAAATTAATCTAAGGAGTGGAATCGCACAGGATAGCTTAGTGAAAAGGCACACGCATTAGCGCGGAGAGTGGGAAAAGCAAACTTTTAAGTTTTATCTACACCCATCCAAAATTTTATTTTTGAATATCCATTTTCTCTGACTAATTACAAAGTTCCTTGGTTTTCCTGAATGTCACCAGTCTTAAACCAGGTGGGAAAACACTAAAATATTCCTTGTTTAAAAATCTTAACTCTGGCACCGAAAAATCCACAGCGATTGTTAGATTGTTATTTCACAAACAAGTTATAAAGTATTTTAAGTTTAAGATTATATAAAATATACTTTTCACCACTCTCATCGAAAAGGAAGTGTACAACTCCTAATCAACATTTTGCAACACTAAGCCCCTTGTCAGATACAATACACATAGGTACTTTTACTCCTGAAAGGTTTGCAAAGATATACAGTCTAGAATGTGAAACCTGGAAAATGTCCCATCCTCATTTCATTCGTAAGCCATTTTCCGATGTTCTCGATTGCACCAATGAGTAACGAGTTTGTTACGTTAATTTGTAAAGGTAAAAGCCTGATGATCATTATAATGGAAAGCCTTATAGCAGTTTTGATTAAACAACACACAATCATTGAACTAATCCACAGAGGATTTACATGCTTTGGTATAATCCATTTTTATTTGGGTTATTCAAAATGAACTTCTTAACATGAATAGTATACGCAACACATCCTACAAACTTTTTAGCACCGCGCCTTACGACCCTTTCGGGTTATACGCGTATGTACCACTACTAGTTACGCTATAAGGTTTTAGAGATGAGGAAGGTCAAATTCGGAGGAAGTATACCCGCATTTGCGTAAAAGAGCAGCTCGCGGGATTTCCTGTGTGAGGTTGATGACTATGGTAGAAGGAGTCACTGGCAGCACCCGCCGGCCGCCGAGGTTTTCCCCCTAACCGAGCCTAACCTAACCTAACAATACTCGTGATAAGCTTGATTAACACGTTCACCGAAAATAGAAAGCAGAATATGATTGAGTAGCTCAGCAATTCACACGCTGTATGTTGACCCATGATGCATTGTAACGCAAACTTATAAAGGCTGATTAACAACATGTTATTTTCTAGTAGATAGTCATAACTTATATTTTAAACTATTCTCCCGATGTATGTTTTCAAATTATAACGCTGTGTCGTTGCATAATCCAATACATCGATAAACACGCTTTACGTAAACGGGTTATTTCAAGTCACAACACAACGGCCAACGAAGCTGTCTGCTTTCTTTTGGCTGTAGAACGCATGCGTTGTCAAATGCGCATGCGCAATGATTCGAGAAGGTTAGTTTTGAAATTTGATTAATTCTTCCGTGCCGAAGATCTCAGGCAGAGCGGACAAATTGTCCGACTCAACAAATAAAAGTAGAGATGAGTTGAACTTTAGCGGAACAGCTCGCACCGATAAGGCAGAAATCTTGATACTACCATAGAGCTTGTCACGTGACTGTTCTGGCGAACGTGTGAATCCACAGTTAGTAGTCAAGTTAAATTTAGCCTGACAAGGCTGAAAGGCCCCCACGGGCCACCCCTATTGTCAAATTAGCGCCAGGGATCAAATGATTGAACAAAGCACCAAACATTTAAATACATTTCACACAAAAATATTATAAATATATTGTAATATAGCTTTCATTTTATTTTAAATGAATATATTCACACCGCGCCTGCTCGCTATATTTTTCAATTGCCGGCTCGGCGATTTTGGAGAATATCGTGTATCCTTTTTCCTGATACTCGCCTCTATAAATTGGAAGGACTTGCACGAACTGTTCGTGGCTCAATCTAAAATAGGTCTTGCATTTCTCATCATCAAGGTGTAGCCATGCATCAAATGATGATATTCGCCACATTATTGCCTTTTCTCGTCGATTTGATGGACCCATTTTCTTCTCTTTGATAAAGAATATAAAAGCGCTGGTCATAAGTATCGGAATCGTCATCGTCACCATTCCACGGAATCAAGTGGGAGGAGCTCAATTCACATCAAGGTAACTTTAGCACCATTTTGACTTAACAAACACGAAATTAAAACTGATATAACCGGCTAGAAACATAGTGCTTAGTGGAGGGGGAGAAAAGCGTGCGCTGCGTGTATTATTTTGATGTGAACAATCAAATTGATGAGCTCGGCTACGTAGCGTATAACGTGTGACGCATAGTATTTTGGTGTGAAATGGCCTTTACAAAAAAACAAAAATGACAACTATTAATCAGCAATTGACTGTCGCTAAAGCATTTCTGGTATCGGCCTTAAAGTTCCGGTTCTTGGTTTACCAGTGATAAAGGTTTACTTAAAACAATGCGCTCTTATCAAAGGCGTCGGTTACATAACGAGATTATACACACTTGTGTGGTTTGTGTGTTTGCTTTGTGGCGTTAGAATGCTAACAATTATCTTGTGAAGGAAAAACAACATGAAAACTAAAATGACGTGACAAAATCTAAACTTTAGATGTTTTTGTTTTTTTTGAACGACACCTTAGCGCCTGTAGTCTGTGGCCAGTAGCGTCTGTCTTCTTGAACTAATGATCCCAAGTTCGACTCTCGACACGCCGAGAAATGTAGTAATGAGATAAATGTAATAAAACTAAGGTCGGGGGACTGGTTATTGTGTCTGTTTTAAAAAGTTAATTTAATGTCGTGTGATCACTTGGTTCATAGAGTGCAATGTAAGTTTCCTTAAAAAACAACTAGATTTGATAAACCAGCGCTCGTCTTGCCTCTACCAGAACAGGTCCCTCGCCACGAATCAAGGTCAGCCAGTGGCTCCCCTCCTCTCCTCCCCCGTTTCCACGAACAGGTAAAGGGAGAAAACTAAGACTTAAGTATTTTTTAAATATTAAGATTAAGATACTTTCCTACCTAAATATCAAAATATTATATAATATTATTATTACCGCGTCTTACTACCTGTTCGGGTTATACGCACTTACTCTAATGTGTAATGGTAGGGTGATTGTGAGATGAAATGGAGGACCTACAGTATTAACGTGGAATCCGAACCACGGGAGGCCTGGCATTCCTCACATTCACAAGTTGTGATTAATACAAGTCTTGTCAGAGGTTAAGGAAGGGTTTGGTATCAGATAATTCTGTGCTGGGACCAGGGATTGAGCCCCGGACCCCCAGCACAGAAGTCCGATACCTTACCCCTAGACCGCCAGGTCACCAATATTATGTAACGTGTGTATGTGTGTGTGTGTGGATGTATATTTTATTTTAATATATAGGCCTACATATAATACACATAAGCTATATAATATATTTAATGTATCAATAGTATGCATAAGTTATAAATAGTTATATATTTTTATTTTATATACATATTGTATAAATGTCTACACGCCTGAAACATTAAATCAACCAATAAAGCGCGGTTATAAAGAAAAGTAGCAGTAAACAATTAACCAATGTGCAATTTTCTATATTTTTTTACAAAGTTGGCTAGTTATGGTAAAATGAAGAAAATAGAATACACACGATTGTTTAATATAATATGTAAGATAGCCAGCAAACCAGTTACATTTAAATAAAATACTGAAAATCACTTTCCATAGGAAATCAATAATCTTGTTAACATTTGATTGTATTACCGGGATGAATTATTCCAACGTCACTCTATACACAGAACAATATTGTACTAATGTACACTATCACTTTTTAAAATAAGTTTTAAATTAATGTTTAATCAAAATAAGTGTGAAAATAACGCTCATCTTCTGAAGCAAGGCATTGATACCTACCGCGAGTGCTTGTAAAAAAGTAAAATAATTTTGTTAGGTTAAATGTTGACCTTGGATTTTTTTTAAAAGAGCTTTTTATTTTTCGTGCGATACCGATATGATTCTTAAAATGTCTGAACGAATACATGAATAGTACGTTGGTTGGATCGTTTGGCCAAGAGATCAAGAGATGATATTCGAACGTAGCGCGGACGCGTTCAAAATTAGTTAAAGTATACAGTGGATCTATCTATATTAGGAGAGAATTGTATGTACTTTTAAAAAAAAAAAAAAAAACTGTTTGAAAACATGTTTGTAAATAAATATGACTTGATTTTTTAGCGGGAGCTTATGATTTCTTGTAGACAATCTTCCATCTGTGTCAATATACAACAAAACAATTAACATGTATCTTCCGATACTAACAGTGCCAATAATAGTCTTCCCCTCTCCCCCCTTCCGAATCGGATGGAGAAGGGTAGGAACGCCACTTTCCTCTCCGACTGTACGCAGCAGCACAGAGTTACCGTTGCCATGACTACCAGAACACACAGCATCCAACCATCCCACACTCCTGAGTTTCTCTCTTTTAACCTCCACCCCCCTCCCATTCTCCCCTCACCATCTCATCCCACCTCATCCCCTTCCCCTTCAGCCACTCTCTCTTTCTCTCTCTCTCCCTTTTTTATTTTAATTTTTATCCCACTGTTTTACCCATTTTGATTCATACCCTTCTCTCTCTGTCGTACCAACCGTCGACCAATGAGTGAGAGGTTGGGTGAACAACAAAACACGGACGGTACGGTACGCGATGGAAACTTGCTGCTGCTGCTGATGATGATGATGATGACTACTAGCGTACTTCAGTTCTCAAACCCCCATCCCACCTCTCCCCCCTCAAAAGCCATTCCAACCCAAACTCCACCTCTCTAGCCGGAGGGCACCACCAAACAAAAAAAATGTGCAGTCTTATTCTCCCAACAAAAGTAATAAAACAAAATAAACAACCATGTTGCGGCATCGCCGCGGGTGTATCCCAGGATCATTGGCCGTAGCCCCGTGGCTAGTGTGTCCGACTGTCAAGGTTTCTCTCTGCCCGAATGCCCCTCGGACACGCGGGGCGATGTTTACGTACGGAATTCGGTACAAGTCAACTGTTAGCGAAGTTTCAAACTCAAATTAGTCAGGAGCTCGGGCGTGTTGCGTGTTGTGTCCACAGCACGTCTTACTACCCATCCGAACATTTAGTTACGCTATTGGGTTAGAGATCAGAAAGAAATAGTTAGAATAAGTGTAACCGCATTTGTGTGAAGGGAACGTGTAAAACCATCTAGGAAAAGCTTCCCCCCACCCCCCAGTATATCCCGCTGGAATTCGAACCTTGACCACCTCAACACCGGTAAACTAGACCAGAAGAACCTGACGTTTAATCAGCATGCCCACCGATGTAGGTATATTTGAAAGTATTATATATTATTATATGTTAATGTGAGTTATCTTGAGCAATATTTATTAAATTCTTTAAGTAAAAATTACCACACTAAAGTATTTAAAGTGATAAAAAAAATATAAAGCACAGTTTTGAATAGTTCTAAGTGATTTTTAATATCCAAACTAGTATATAGGACTGCAGGTCAGATAGTAATACAAATGTATTGCGGACCTTGGTCTAAGGCGTACCTCTCGCAATAGATTGGACTGCTGATAACAAGGAGATCGTGGTTCGAATCTCTCTCGGGTGTAGTGAGGGCGGTTTTTCCTACATGGTTTTTCACTCTCCTTTTACGCAAATGAGGGTGTATTTCCTCTAAACTCAACCTTTATCATTTCTAACACATAAGCATGATTAGTACGTATGCGTACAAGACACGGTGACCAGAAACAACCTGTTACCGTGTGACCGTACACCTGTCATGGTCGTTACTAGCACTTGTGCGTCATTTGACTCAAGCGCAGGTCATAGTTTTCACAGATGTTTATAAGTACAGACGCATGTGCAGAAGATATACAAGTTGTCATATCAACCAAGTGAACAGCGATTTGACAGGCTTTCAAACACAAATAAAACAAAATAACTTTATTTGGAAAAAAGTTTGATATGTTTATAATGATTTATATATATATATTATATATTAATATTTTATATATATATAAATGTTCATGCATTTAAATTATAGTGGTAAATATGTATTTAACTTTTACCTAAAGTAGCCTATATGTTACTGAATTATGTCGAAACTATCAGGGAGATGTCAACACTATCCCAAGTGCAGTGGATAGAGTTAGAAATATAAAGTAATGAATCTTATTTTCGACCTTATCCTTATAACCTCGGCATTAGCCAGCAGGACTTGAATAACGTTGAAAAATATTTGTAAACCTAAGAACGTTTCAATACGGGCTAAATTTCGGAACGTTTGTTCGAAATTGGATCGTGCCGATGCACTAACGTTCGAAACAGCTTATTTTTATATCTTACTTTCCACTAATCTAACATAAACCAAGCAAACCTATCCTAAACTTATATAACCTAGCCTCAATCCTATAATTTAACATTATCCAAGTACCCTAATGTCAAGAGTGTCCGGATAAACTTTGGAAAACATCAGTGAATCACCTCTCACTTAACATTATCCACATATCTCGGATAATATCAACATTATAACATTATAATATTGATTTGATCAAAGTTTGGACTTTACCCGTAGAATGTACAATGTACATACACAAAGGATGTTATGATTAATTTTTTTATAACATTAACTATTCGCCAACGAAGAATAAATACATGGCCCGTGTGATGAGAATACATGTATTATATTTTATAATAGCTACTTCGCTGGTTATTCCGTAATAATTACCAAAATTATTTCGTTACTAGATTCACTTATGTGCGAAAACCTCTCCACGTGTTCATATTTAGTTTAAAAACACAAGATGAGAAAGATGGATTTCAAAGGGATACAACAATATGTTTGAAGAGAGGATGGGAAAAAGCACAATTTGAAGAAAAATATACTTCCAGTGCACCTGGTGGCCGGTACTAGGATTAGATTCCAATATTCCAGGAAAGAGTTGAGCATGCCAATCATACACTGAAACTCTTTTGTCACAGACATCTTTTGACTGTGCTTTTATAAACATTCAGATATCGAACAAACTATACACCCTACCTACAACTTAGATATTTACTTTTTTTTGTGTGTGTGCACTACATATTACTATTTATCTGGGCTATCCTCTTATTTACTAGGGCTCTTTAAGTATTCGGGTTTCGAGCTTCGAGCCGAGATCGTCATTAAAGCTCAGGATTGAGATCCAAAGTTTTGAAGGCAATTCATTTTATGGAATTGAAACAAAAGTGATCATGCGCGGTTATTACATTAAGGACTAAAAAACGAACTAAGAAACATTTCAAAATTCAAACTGAATGTGATTATGACGTTTTATTATAAGGTAAATAAAGTTACGTAAGCATATTTTGGAAGAAATATTATCTCATTATAACGTCAATTTTATAAACTTTTTGTAATTATTGTTAGTGTAATTTTAATGTATTTAAATACATTAGTGTTGAAACTATTTTCATTCTTTTTTTATATTAGGCCTATATTTTTATTTGAGTGGTGTTCTGGTTTTAAAATTATTTTTAAAAGGGTTATTTCTAATTTAAAAACCAATATTTCCAATTTCTATAATTTTTTTCAAAAGTATTTAGTACATATTTTATAGAAATGAGTGTAATTCTTATTTTAAGAACATAAGTTGTTTTTATATAATTTTAAAATCTCACATTATAAAGATGTGGTATTTACATTTTATGTACACTTTGACTCGTGATATTTTAAATATACTATTTTACTTTTAAAATACTCAACTCAAGTTCGACTCGAATGAAAAACCTCGAGCTCGCAGACCCCTAACATTTACACAGATAGAGTATTGATAAGGAAGTTAAGATTTTAGGTGAAACGTACTCGTATCTAAGTAGAGGAAGAAGAGTGAAAAACCATTTATGGAGAGCTACCATTATGTACATCTAGCCGGATTCGAACCCCAACCTCCCTGTCATTGGTAAATCAGACAAGACTATGTTGATGCTTTAGCCCGCGTGCACAATGATGCGGAGTGTTGCTTATAATTTAATTTTTTTTAGTTGGATTCTGTTAGGAAGAACCTTATGTATCAGCTAACCATGTGTGTGTGTGTGTGTGTGTGTGCGCGCGTGTGCAAGAAAGTTATTTATATATGAATCCAGCTGTGGTGCAGCTTGTGTCACTGTCAGTGTGTTGCCATTAAGAAAATCCAAAATATTTCAAAGGCAAAAACAACATTCAAACTCTAGGTCATCAATTTTTCATTTAGTGAGATAACCAGCTCAATTTCCTGATAGTAAAATGTCAACCTAGTCGGAAATCAAACTCAAAGCCCCTCAGATTAGCAAGCAGACAAGTTATCAACTAACCTAAGACTATGAATAATGCCTCTCATATTAAGGAACTCTTCCTGAAAGACATTATTGGCATTGTCTATACTTAGATTTTCTTATGAATGAACATTTGGAGTGTCTTTTAGAAACACAAATATTTGTACTGTGGTCAACAGTGTTTTAATAGATTAGTGTTATTCTTTAGAAGTATTGTTTCGATGAAAAGTGACAGCTGCAGATCACATAACTTGACGTATGAACACGTGAAAGATATGCCTAGACAAATTTTCTAGCTGTCCTGTCTGTTCATTCGTAAGAAAATTGGGGTATAAAATACAGAGTTTACTGGAACCCATCAACACGAGACTTGGTTTGACTACGGTAGCCCCATGGCTTCTTTGCTGCTGATTGACAGCACACAGCTGACTTCTGACAGTAAACATTTAGGTATATACCTAAATTTTGACTGACAGAAGTGACAGCTGCTAAACACATATTTTTGCAGATCATATGGTTCAACATAGGGATACATAATTTGGTTTGATAACTTTTCAAAGCCGTCAGCTCTCAGCTGTGAGCTATCAGTCAGCACTAAATAAGTCATGGGGCTACTGTAGTGAGTCCTACAATTTGGTGAACACGGGGGTGGGGGGAGAGGGGGGAGCCATCGGTCAAGTCAGTTTCTTCTGCTGTAGGAAGAACCACGAGGAAGAGAATTTGAACTGTTATCTAGCCAAGTGCAAGTAATGGTTTTAAAACAGGTGGAAACCACCTTTACTGATCACCTCTAAATAGGTCAGTAATCGCACATTTTTTGGGCCGTTTTAGAGTTAAAGCTTGATCTCTGAGGTTTGAGAGGACACCATAATAGTTACTGTCGCAATACAAAGTGTCAGTACTCGCCAATGAAGTGGTGTGTTCAATAAGATAGCTACGGGATGGGTGAAGGGTAAGTTAGAAGGAATTCACCAGCATTAGTGTGGTGATATGACGGAAAAACCGACATTGGTGGATTTCATTTGAAAAAACCACCCTTAGTTCACCCCACCGGTATTATAAAGGCGGTCTTCCGGTAACCGGCGAGCATGTTTAATGACCACTATGCGGATAGCCCTGCAGTTGTACCAAAGTGTTTTCTAGTCCTCTCTACATGCGGATATTAACATTCACGCTCAATGTTCCGTCTTCGTGAGTTAGACAATTATTTAGGCCACGTCCACTAGAGCTTCCACAAACGGTGTGCCGTGCGGCCACAGCCCAGAACACCACGCTATTCAATAAGTTATTATTATTATTATTATTAACACCACGTCTTACTACCCGTTCGGGTTATACGCACTTACGCTAATGTGTAAGAGTAGGGTGATTGTGAGATGAAATGGAGGACCTACAGTTTAACATGGGATCCGATCCACGGTGGAGGCCTGGCATTCCCCACATTCACAAGATGTCTTGTCATAGGTGAAGGAAAGGTTTGGTAATCAGATAAATCTGTGCCGGGACCGAGGATTGAACCCCGGACCCCCAGAACAGTAGTCCGTGATCTTACCCCTAGACCACCAGGTCAACTATTCAATAAGAACACGAATGAAGTTGTTACGAGCAGCAGCATACTAATATTTTTAATCCGTTTGACAAAATCAAAAGCTTTTGCACGAAGTTATAGTTATGGTTCATTCAAATTACTAATGGCTTGAATGAAATGTTTCCAAATGTTAAAGAAGTGGGCACTCAAATATAATTTCAACCATTAATTTTGACCCGCTTTGGTGGTCACGTGGTCTAACGCGCTACTCTCGCATTAGAATAGACCGCCTCTGACAGGGAAATTGAGGTCTGGTGTACCGAGGGTGGAAACTAGAAAAGTTCACTGCCACACTTTCAAAAGTACGCCCCCTATCCCTATTTTGAGCTAGTTCTATCCAGTCTACCTCATTAAACCCTGTATCTTTCAGGTCCGTCCTAATACTATCCTCCCATCTAAGTCTAAGTCTTCCCAGTCAATATCCTGAACATGGTTCGAGATTCTCACATTCGCAGTGCATGTCCCGCATACCATAATCTACGAAATTTGATTATCCCAACAATGTCTTGTGATGAGTACGAGATATGTAGCTCATCATTATATAACCCCTTCACTCCCCAATATATTCATTTTCTACCAAATATTTTCCCAAGCACGTTGTTTTCAAACATTTCGAACATGTTTGATTTAAATTGACATATCAAAATATACTAAATCTTTTTTGTTTATTTGTAAGCATCAATTCGGAGCCCACCTTTTGAGACATCATTTGTAGCCTTGAGAGTACTTGGTTCAAACCCCTCCAGTAGTTCTTAATTAACTGTAGTCTATAATTGCTGTCCCAATCGTCAATAGCATAATTTGCGTTAAGTGCTTGTATAAACATTATTATTGTGGTTTGGAGGCCCATCAACACATCGAGGTCATTAGGGCCTTGAAATATATTTAAAACATAATAAAATCCCCATAGGGGAGAGATATAATCATTCACCACCTGAGACACTCCATAGGAGTGCTCAAATGGCCTCAAAGTACAATTGAGTGAAACACCTGCTAAAAAAAAAACCACAGGTGTATCACTCTAAGAAAAAACAAACAAAAATATTAAAACAATATATTAGTTAAAAAGACAAAACTAACGTGTTGAAATAATTATTTTATTAAAGTTTGTTAAAATGGATAAAACGACAAGACAAACACATTAAAGTATACTAAAATGTTAAAAAGGGTCTCAATATGAGATAAAATCCAGATGAGCCACTTTATAAAAGTGACTCAAATGGCACTAAAAAGATTCGCCTGGCGTATAAAATGGAGTAAACAAATAACAACTTCAGCGCTGTCGCGTAATAAAAAACGAAGGTCACCTTTAAAATCAAGGGCCAGGCGAATAGGGGCATATATGGATCCCCTCTGAGTAAAAATCCGTGGGTTAGAAATGTATGCCCGACGCGGAGTCTCGTCACGATGACCTCCTCTCTTCTAGACTTTCGTCCCTGATGGACCGCAGCTTGTTCTGAGCAGGGGTCGAGACCCACTGCTCGTGCCAGGTGCATAAGACTCCACGCTGAACATAACCCTTAAGATCTAAAAACATGACACCCAGACTCGCCTCCGGAGGCAAGCTCGCTGCCTCCTTGGCTGCCTGGTCCGCCAGTTCATTTCCTGGAAGACCAGCGTGACCAGGAATCCAGCAAAAGGCGAGCCGGGTGCTTAATGAATCAATTTTTAAAATTTGCTCATGTATCATCTGCACGAGGGGATTCCAGGAGTAGAGAGTGGACAATGCCAACAGAGCACTCATGGAATCCGTGCAGATGAGGACAGAACGGTGACTACTTCGGTATACAAAACACAAAGATTTAAAAATGGCATATAATTCAGCCGTAAAAACACTGGTTTCTTTAGGTAAACCAAATTTAAAATTGGATCCTTCCACAACAAAAGCACATCCCACGGAGGCTCCAGATTTAGAGCCATCAGAGTAGATGCGCTCAAATCCGTGAAAGCGAGTGGAGAGGAGCTCATTAAAGGTCCTCTCATATACAAAGTTTGGGGTGGTCGCTTTAGGGAACTTGGCAAGATCAAAATGGCATTTCGGAGGGCGTATCTTCCAGGGAGAAACTCGACCTGGTGATGTGGGGATAGCCTTTGGCAGGACAATCCCACACGTGTCGAAAACGGATAGCATCCGGATCCCAACCGGCCTTGTACTACGACATTTAGTTTCATACAAGACACGGTTAGGGGGATGAAACACAGGGCGGTAAGCAACATTATTTGGCGTGCAATGCAGTTTCGACACGTAAGATGCCATGAGATAAGACCGCCGGTAAGAAAGAGGGGGCTCACCGGCTTCAGCACAGATGCTGACGACTGGACTGGTACGAAAAGCACCAGTAGCCAGTCGAATGCCAGCATGGTGGACGCTATCGAGCATCTTTAACGCCGAGGGTCTAGCGGAACCATATACAAAACTGCCGTAATCAAGTTTTGATCTCACCAAGGTTGTATAAACAATAGTACAGGTAATAGCACGGTTGTGTTACGAACGACTGTACACACCCCACTACCCACAATGATATCTCCGAACATACATCTACAACCTACATGATATGCTTATTCCAACATAATATTTCATGTTTTAATTCAGTACCTACTCTATAATTAGGCTATAATAAATAAAAGTTAATGTAGTGTCAGAGACTTCTCGATGTGATAAATGAATATTTGCTTTCTAATAATCCGGAAAAATGTTTAATTTTGTTTTTTAATGTTTCTAGCTGTACACTCATATACTGTATTACTTACTACAATCAACGGTGCTCAAATATTCGAAACCTTTACCCTATTATTTAAATTACTTTTCAGAATTTGTGATGAAATCAATTACATACTGATTCAGATTTGAGAATTTTTATTTTTGTAGTTAAAAATTTACTTAAACAATTTTAATATATTTATATATCAAGTAATGGGATTTGTGGGTGTCACCTTTAATAGAAAAAACAACATTAATATTTTAACAGAGTAATATCAATGTTGAATTTTAAAAAGATTTGTGTTTTGTAAAAACTTATTTATATAAGAATAATACCATAGCTATCTACAAGCACGGGTGGGTATCCAGAGGGTGTTTTATCCTTAAATCATTTCCCACTCTCACGCCAGGCAAACACGGTTACATTTCCTCAAAAGTCTATTTTTCTCATTCCTAACACTTAAGGCGCAGTAAATACACCCAAAAAAGACATGTATGGTTACATATTTCTAAGCAATTGCACTTTAAAACTATAAATACAAGACAATTTTTATTTATATAAATTGAAAAACAAAAAAAGATCATTTAATTACAGTGAATTAGTAAGTAACTAGTGGTTCATGGTGATGTGTTGTGTCAGTAATTAGTATGGACCAGTTTCCTTCTCCTCCCCCTCGACTAGGGCCATAGGCGATTCCCTAGCCTTCACGGTCCCGGAGATACGTATAGAGGTGCTAGGGGCAGAAGGGGGGAGATTTATTTTAGGTTAAGCGGGACAAGTAATATTAATTCGCCTATATGTTAACCAAACGTCCGAGTTAAGCCCATGCGAAATTTCAGCTCAATCAGAGTAAGTGGTTTTGGAGTGAAAGGGTAAAGTAGATTTGTAGCTCATAACACAACGAAGTAGTATGGTAGTAAATAAGTGTTTTGATTTGTTGACTTAAGATAGGTACAAACTTCCTTTCTATGTGAGTTGTGTCTATCGAGGAAAGAAATACAGCCTTGAAAGGATATTTCATTCTCAACCTTATGAATTTCAAACTTTTGTATTATATATGATCAACATTTGTTTAATCGTTGTTAGTTGTTAGTAAACTTCCTGGGATCTTACAGACCTACAGTCGTCTGAGGACCATACTTTTAGACACTTATCTAGGCACTAGGTTGTATCGCCATAGCCAAAGAAGCTTTCAACGAGAAGAGATTACCGCTGACCAGCAAGTTGAGTTTGGAACCAAGGAAGAAATTGATGAAATGCTACATTTGGAACATTGCACTCTATGGAGCAGAAACTTGGACTCCTAGGAAGATGGAAAAGAAATACTTAGAGCTTTTAAATGTGGTGCTGGAGAAGACTTGATTACATAAAGTGTACAGACAGGGTGACAAATGGAGAAGTCCTAAGAAAAATGGGTGATTCTTCGGCGCAAAGGAAACTTGATCGGACACATCCTCAGGAGGAACTGTCTTCTGCAGGACGTTAGAGAATGAAAAGTTGAGGGAAAGAGGAGCTTAGGAAGGAGGATTCAAATACCAGATGACTTGAAGAAAAGAAGAAAATTCTGCGAGCTAAGAAGGAGGAAGAGGACAGGGCGCATTGGCGACCTAAGTTCACTGACAAAATGAATGGACCTGCCGCAAGACAGAACACCTAATAATAATAACCTCTAAAAGGCCCTAACTATGAAAAGTGATCTTCACCTATCTTAGTTAAACTTTTTTAAACAGGACAAACTAATTTAACCTAATACAGTGTACCTAGCAATGTAGTAACCGCTAGAGTCTGGATATTTATCAACTGGATTAAGAGACAAACCAGTACACGTTATATTGGTCGGCTCCACCCAGCATCAAACCAGGATCCCTTTGACGTTTAGTTCGTGAGTCATGTGTGACTATTGGCCAGTTTCATAGTCAAAACTTGGCACATCTCGCGGCGCTATACTAAATACAGGAAGACACCTGGCCCATTCCATACGAGCTAAGTATAGTATGTTCACCGTAGGAATTGTTTTCTGAAAGGTCTTCTTCCCTACCAAAAGTATATTATATAGTAGGATATTGGTAGGAAAAAAGACCTTTCAGAGAGTAATTCCTACCGTGAATGGAGTATAGGTGTTGTTCTGTATTTAGTCTCGATTCACACTTGAGGCGTGTCAAGTCTAACCAAGAAACTTGCCTTAAGTGTTTAGAAATTGCTAATTAAATACACCAATAAAATGCAGCCTCCCCCCTCTCACACTTGGCCAAACATTTAATTCAAACAAGCTGTACTGTATCGGCTTATAATCTACGTTAATGGTATAATTCGAAATGGTTTCCTTGAAAAATCTTCGAATGAAAAGAAAAAGTGTATTTATTGATCAAGAATTTTAACGCAATTATTTAACGGCTACCAAATGCCAATTTGCTTTTATTCAAGATACAGGTACGGAAAATATTTAATATTAGAGGCGGGATTACAATTTTCTTTCGCGGTAGGTGCATGTTAACGTCTAAATTTCACGTCTTTTTTGTTCAAAGTTTATGTTTTCCAACCTTCTATTTGAACCAATTGAAGGTTAATTGTAGTTAGGTTGGTAATAATGTTAATTACCCTCTCGGAGACCGGCTTAAGCTCTAGTTATAAATATATAGATACGAATAAAATAATATAAACTTTTTTAAATATTTGTTATAATTATGCCAAACAATTTATTTCCCATTAAGTTTTCAGATATCATAAGCCTTTCAGCATGGTGTCATATTTGTTTTATACCTTGTCACTGACCTACGATGAGACTTGTATTGTTTTGTAAACATCAGCTTTACTCAAGTGAGAACAATACCTGTAGGTAGGGGTGACGAGGAAAGAATGAGCAGTGAAATAGCGATCGGAGAATTGGTAAAATACTTACTTAACACCGCGTCTTACTACCCGTTCGGGTTATACGCTTTTAAGTACTAATTACTCTAATGGATTAGGAATTGGGAAGGTTGAATTAGAGGAAGTGAACCCGCATTTGCGTGGAGGAAGAGTGGAAAACCATTTAGGAAAAACCACCTCCAGTTCACCCGACCGAGATTTGAACCTCGGTCTCCCCATCCAATTGGTAAAAGACATAACGGCGAGTAAGGCATGCACCTTCAATTTAAGGTATATTTTCCAACTTTAAATGTGTATATATGTGTTCCAGTTTTACGTTTTATTTTATCATAGAAAGAAAGTATTATAATTGTGACAGTTTTAGACTTCAAGATAATGACGAATCTTGACGTTTTGTGTGCACAGAACTCAAAAAGGTGGAGCTCATAATTATGTTTGTACCAGGAGCTTAAGCCAAAACGGTTTTATGGATTTTGTCCGAACTAGACATTTTGATGTTATATGGTCATTCATACCTTGAGGTCAAATCGTGATTTTGATTCTAGCTCTAAAATTGAAGATAGTTTACAAATGACCTTTGAAAATTTTATGTGGCTATTAACTATAGTGTTAAAATTCTACATAATGAATTTGAACAATTTTTTTCAATTGTGTCTTCAGAAATGGACCAGTCTTATTGATGAGCGTAGGGGGTGCTTGCATCAGCCAAGTATGAACGCGTTTGTGAATACCACACGGTGGTAGGTATTTAGTTTAACATTTACCAAAGTTATACGTCAAGTTATATGCTACTCAGATGTCACTTTTGAGGCATAGGATGAGCGCGGACAAAGTAATATTGTTCGACATTGACCTACAACATAAACTATGTATATTTTCTAAACATACTTTCTTTAATTTAAGCTGTTTTCATAATTTTGATTTATTTACTACAAATATTTTAGATGTGTATCTAGAAGTGTATAATCGTAGGTATCGGAACAATCCAATCCTCGAATACTTGAGGATATTCGAGAAAATATATAATCTAAGATTCAAAACAAACTTATCAAGCTTTAAATTGAAATTGTTTTAAAAATTGTATTCTGATTTTTAATGGTTTTGCCCCAAGTAATTAAGGGACAATATTAACAACCAGACCATAAGAAATTAATTTACTAATTAATTATTATAAAACCCGCCTCGGTGGCGTAGTTGGCTAACGCGCTTGTCTTGTTGAGCTCCACTGCTGAGGACGGGGAGATCAAGGTTCGAATCTCGGTCGGGTGAACTGGGAGGGGGGGTTTCCTAAATGATTTTCCACTCTACCTCCACGCAAATGCGGGTTCACTTCATCTAATTCAACCTTCCTAATTCCTAATCCATTAGCGTAATTAGTACTTAAAGCGTATAACCCGAACGGTTAGTAAGACGCGGCGCTATATATATATATATATTGTAAGTGTGCATATTATATCAAAAAATAATTTTTTCTATTTTCTATTCAACTAAATACTGATTGAAGAAAAAAAATAAAAATACATAACTCTTTAAGATCACCCTTTTTTCGAAGATTGGGATTGATATCTCTCTCTCTCTCTCTCTCTCTCTCTCTCTA
>CABFVZ010001320.1:109912-135729 GCA_902151445.1 Timema monikensis
ATTTATCTGATTACCAAACCCTTCCTTCACCTCTGACAAGACATCTTGTGAATGTGGGGAATGCCAGGCCTCCACCGTGGTTCGGATTCCACGTTAAACTGTAGGTCCTTCATTTCATCTCACAATCACCCTACCATTACACATTAGCGTAAGTGCGTATAACCCGAATGGGTAGTAAGACGCGGTGCTAATAATAATAATAATAATAATAATAATAATAATGTAATGGTTAAATGACCTTAACGCCGTATACAAGAACTAGAATGAGTGAAAGTGAAGGGTGAGTTAGAAGTGAGTGGCGTTGATTCGCAATCTAACAGGGTACGTTCGTGAAGACAGCCCAATAGCAAGCAAATCAACGCCACTTCACTTTTCACTCACCCTTCACTTTCACTCATTCTCGTTCTTACATGCAGACTTTAATATTCGTCTGAATATGAAGAGTCTACCAGACCATGTGTGGGGGAGGTGGAGAGGGGGTGGTTGAACAACCTGTTGACAGTCCGTAGGCCTTCTGACGAGTGCGACAGCAAAACAATCTTTGGCCCCCCATCACAATCGTGTCCTAGTGCGAGGGACAATATAAACGGGTTCAAAACCATTCATTATGTCGGCGCGGATCAACATATATGTGACTAGCTTCAGTGGCCGTATAGTCTAAGGTGTAGTTATCGCAATAAATTGGATCAACAATGACGGGGAGATCAGGGTTTGAAAACTAGTCGGCTGTACTGAAAAGTTTCCTAATATGTTTCCGCGCAAATGTGGGAATATATCCTCTAAATTCTACCATCCACACCCCTAACCCAATATTATAATTAAATGATTATTGCCTGAACGGGTAGTAAGACCGGATGCCACACAAAAATAGAAAAGTAATTTACGAGAATCCCCCCCCCCCCAAATACGACAACCCCTTCTAGTTTATTTTATGAGCGCTTTAGTTCCAGAGTGGTGGCTTTAAGCCGCATACCCGCAACGATGGGCACACGGTCTAAGGGGTTAGTCGGGTCATTCCATGTCAAATCAACACACTTTCAAACAAAAAAAACTTTCTTTTTTTTCAAAATTGGCTATGTATCTTAGGGTGTTAGGCAGATGTTTGCCAAGTTTTATTTTGGGACCTTGGGCTTTATATATATATATATATATATATATATATATATATATACACACACACACACACACACACTAATAAATTCACACCTGTATTAAAGGTCTCGTCAATCTTTAATATACATTGAACAAACCCAATTGTGTTTAGTTATAAAAACCATATTGTGTGGAATGCAGGCCTCCACTGTGGTTCGGATTCCACGTTAAACTGTAGGTCCTTCATTTCATCTCACAATCACCCTACCATTACACATTAGCGTAAGTGCGTATAAATCGAACGGGTAGTAAGACGCGGTGCTAATAATAATAATAATAATAATAATAATAATAATACATAAACCATAAAACTATTAAATAATCTAAGATTTATCAGTATTTTAAAAGTCTGTTGCTTTAAAACAAAAACCCTTTTGAATAGTCTTATAAAAGAAAATACCTACTTTAAAGTTTGTTCTTTGTATTTATTGTCATCCCAAAGATGTTCCTTTATTGCTTTTTGTTTGAGAAACTTTTGTATCACTTCTTGAACCTCATGTTCTGGCCAATTATAGGTTCGGCCCGTTTGTGTCAGATTTTTAAAATCTAAAGTTCATTTGACTTGGTTGGGTATTTAAATTAAGGGAATGGTCCTCCAGGGTGAAGAAATGTTAATTTTACTTAGTTTTTATCGTTTTTCTCCAAAACATAGCTAGGCGACCACTGATCATCGTACACTGCAACTACAAAGCCATTAATTTCCCTGAATAACAGTTTGGATTCAGTTGAAGTTGTTGCAAATGAGAATGGTTTGATAAGAATTTTGCTTTCTGAAAGTGGAATAAAGGTGTGTCATTTGTGAGTACCATGAATAGGTCTAGCAGTAACAAAACGTGATTTTAGTAGCTCAAACGTCTCAAAGTATTCTTCCTGGGATAGAAAGCAAACCTTTATTCCTGTAACATTGGTTTTGGCTCGCTCAAACAACTGGTGAGGTGTGATTATCTGGTCACTGTGCGGTCGGAATTCAGATCTCTAGCCACCCTATCACTGGCGGTTGTGGTTGTATCCTTATCGCGAACAGTCCAAATTGCGAACACACCCTAATGTCCAGATTTCGAACAATTAAAAGAGAAACTCGCGGAAATTCCTGCGTGAGATTGGTGATACGGGTAGAAGAGGTTGCTGGTAGCACCCACCGGCCACCGGGATTTTCCTCCTGACCAAGCCTACCATATAACCTAAACTAGCCCAACATAACCTAACCTAGAAATAATCGTGTATGTGATTTAGTTAAATTAAGACTGACGAGGCACCCGTGGGCCGCCACTATTATCAAATTAGGGGCGGGATGGTATAGCAGCGTGGCATATCCACAATCTGGACTCCTCCCCATGTATAAAACATCTCATGTTCGCCATCAGGACTGTTCAGAATCAGGAGGTCACCTCACTGGCAAACCAGACAAGACGAGACTGAAGCCTATACTTGTGTGCTCGTCGACAAGGCTGTGAGGTGGTAGTCGGAAGCAATTTTGTGAGAGTCTGAGTCGGTAAAAATGCACCGACTACGACTCCAGCTTCAAAATAAAAACTTATAATATTATAATATATTATGGTAAATAACCCTATATCACTTCAAATTTATACTTTTTTTATTCTTTGAAACCAATTCAAATATAAATTCGCAATGTCAAAGAAGCCCCCATGAAGTAATTTGTATGGTAGAATTCTAAAGCAATCAGTTTGTTATTAACTTACTAATTAATGTAAATAAGCCCTTTATTAAGTAGTCGGAGTCGAAGGCTTGGCTTACCGACTACACAGTCCTGCTCACCGATGCGGCAAGGAAGAATCTTGTTTGGTAGTGATTTCTGAGCGTCTCTCAAGGCGTTTCAGTGGAGCGCCGAGACGCTTTGAGGACGTTCAGAAATCCAGAATTATAATATAAGTGATTCGTTACTTCAAACCAGGTTCAAGTCAAAATAGAGATGAACGGTATCATCATAGCTCGAGAGGTTAGAAACCTTACATTTTGTGTTTGGTAGTAATTATTTTAAAAACATTAAATAAGCTCACTTATCAACTCTTTCCACGCGAAATTTTAAAGTTCTGAGACCAAAGTAAATTATAATAAACATAGATACAGCCTTCCTAAAACCAATAAAGTAATCCTTTAATAGTGCAATAACAGGGTATGTTAATAATTGAGGATTGTTTTAGTGGTTTTGAAGCTTTAGAACTGCCATTTCCAAAAGAAATATCGCAGTTTGAGGATATTTCCATTCAAGTAGGTGGGGATCTCAAATCTGTCAGGGTGATTTTCAACAGTGATACTACAGTAGCCCCATGGCTTCTTTGGTGTAGACTTCTGACAGTCAACATTTAGTTATATACCTAAATTTTGACCATCAGAAGTGACAGCTGCTAAACACATGTTTTAGCAGATCATATGGTTCGGCGTAGGGATACATAATTTGGTCTGGTAACTTTTCAAAGCTGTCAGCTGTGTGTGTATAGTTTACCCACATCTGCTCACTAAAATGTCGTGTCTCACTCTCTCTCTCTTTCTGTCTCTCTCTTGTTTCCAAGATAAAATTGAAAGCTTTATGGAAAAATAGAGTTTGGGGATATCAATAAATCCTAACTACCCAATGTTTGGAACAGATAAAGTTTTATTTGAAACTTATTTTGTATCAATACGCTCATACAAGTTTATTAGAAACAAACTTCGATCAGCGGTCGCAAGGTCTAATGCGCCACTCTCGGGTTAGACTGGATTACCGGTAACGGGGTGCCCGAGGTTCGAGTCGCAGTCAGGTATAGCGAGTGTGGTTTTTCCTTGATGGTTTTACAATCTCCCACCATTAAAATGAGAGTACATCTCCCCTTAAAATCTTCCTTTCTCCTCCCTATCCCGTAATTCAAATATGAATACAAACCGAACGAGTATAGCGAGACGAAGCGAAAATCATATCAACGAATGAAGTTAAGGGGAAGCAGTAAGGGTAGCCTGGAGGGTGTGCATCCGAAATAGCGCGGAAGGATGATGAAAAAATCGCCCGTGAAGAACCAGCTCCAAATCCCGTCAACGGTGTTCGAGTGCAATTACGAGTGTAACGCTTTATACCGTTCAGCCACCGATACGATTTTATACAAATCAAATAGAAATACGTTTTCATCAACACTCCTAATTTGATACGATAAAGAAATGGCCCAGAGAAAATTGCACGTCCGATAATTTTCTAAATGAAGATTTGGGCTAAGGAATTTATCTTCCCCAGTGGTTTCTTTTAATTAAATACGCAGTCGTGGTAGTTAAAGAAATGTTGCCGGGTTCATCATATTTCTAAACTTGCCCTTAAGGCGCTAGAATAGTCGAGCATAAATGCACTAACGTCAGAAACCAATTGGGTTTATAACGTTCCGAGTGGAGCTATCCGGCAGTAGGAGAACAAACAGGGAGGAGGAAAATACAAATTATAATACAGTGTGTTGTAACTTAACACTCCTACCCCCTATTAAATTATATCATTAAATTAAAAAATATACATTCTATGCTCCTGATCCAGTGACCTTTTGTTTACCGAGAATTTTTGGTCTTAATTATCAACCAAAATATGTGGATTTTAAGACTTATTAGAGTGGAAAACTTCAACTTCTAGGTTTACAAGTCTATGTATGTATAGGCTCATAGAAAATATTTTTGTGTTTATTTCAGGAAACATAAGACTCGTGTAATGTTAAAGGTTGTTAATATTTAACCTTAGCGCAACAAATGATTGGCACTACATAATCTACCTATCAGTGCCTTTATTTAGCATCCAACAGGGCATAAACCTAAAAAGGGTTATCTTTTGTTTTCATTTCTAGGAACCACATAACACTGTTCGTATTCTGTTGTCACGCTATTTTTAGGGTTTTACAATCATATGAATACAATAAGTCGTTATTTGGGTCATGTGACTGTCGATCGCATATTGCGGCCATTAACCGACTTTTATGATCTCAGGCATACAAGTTCTTATCGCGTTTGCGGCGATATAAATAAATGCGTCCTTACAGCCAACCACACCAGCCTTGAGACGAATCTATTCAGTATACATTTATTTGCGTTGCAACGGAGATTTAAATTATGCTGCCCCAAATAAGTGTTTTAATATAGCCACCCATTTATTCATTTTATTTGGAGAAATCAAAAAAGTCCCTTTGACGGGGAGATCAGGGTTCGAATCCCGGTCGGGTGTTCTGAGTGGTTTTTTTTCTTTAATATTTTCCCAATCTCCCTGCACGCCAATTCATTTACATTTTCTCAAAATTCAATCTAGGTCATCCTAACCCTATTAGGGTAATTAAATGCGGATTGCCCAGACGATAGTAAGATGCGGTGCGAAAAAAACATATCGCGTGCACATGTTCGCTGATCGAAATTCGGCCTCCTGGGTAAGTCAAGGTTATTATTTAGTAACTAACATAAAGTAGCTCTGCCTACACATAAAAAGTTGTCTTAAAGCAGATAAGCCTGCCCACCTATAGAAATTTATCTTAAAACAAACAGAAAGTTGGCTTGTCCTCTACCCAGAAAGGTGTATTCACGCTAATCTCTCTGAAAGTTTCTGAGACTAATATTACAGTTTATTTTTGTTTTTATCAACTAAACAGGCCAGGGATTAAAAGTAAGAGATATTAGTAGGCTTACCTTGACATATTATATTTTGGTCTTATTGCGTAAGCTACGCCATAGTGGAACAAAGCCAGGTAGCAATCTTGCCTTAACTGATTACTAAGGTTCTATTTTAAGCTAAGCCTGTAATAATTAAAACGCTAGCCTGATAAGAAATGTCTATACGCCATCGTAAGGGTGATATTATTTTAATAATTAATTATATTATTTTATAGATTAAAAGTTCTGGTTTTTTTATAGTCTTTTATTTTAATTTTAAATGAATAAACTGTTTACTTTTAGCTAGATATCACACGCATTTTATATTTTGATAAAAGCCCGACTATTGCGTTAAATGAATCTTAGCTATACGTGTTCTTGTCGAGAAGGAAGGATCACCAGCAGTGAGGAGATGTGCGCATTTCAAGGGGTATATCAAGCGACATTTCCTTCTCGAAGCTTCCTAGAAGAAAAGGGGTGAGGTCATCCAGGTGCGTCTCTTTCCACGGAAAGTGCGTTGTCTTTTTAAATAGAGACGTAGAAGGATTTCACCACACCTTACAACTCGACAGTTCTACACAAATAAATCTTACTACCCGCTCGACTATTAAATATCGTAATTTTGAATATAGATTTAAATAATACATATTGATATGTATAATTTCATATCATTACAAGCCATAGTGGAACAAAGACGGATTCACTTGATTTCTTTCGTGGTGATAGGAGGGTATGCTTACTGTTGAATAATTAAAATTTATTAAATGGCTAGGTTTACACACGATGAGGGGAAGGGGTTTGCTATTGGGTATTTGGCTTTCCCTATTTGACCCATCAAATGAGTTAAAATGCCTGTATTGTGTGAATCTTCAATGCTTTCAAAGTTTATCCTGAAAATTTCAGATGTTTTATTTCGTATGTTTATTTATTTTAGGTCTGAATTAATCGCAGCGAACAATGGAGGTTTCACGATAAAAGAATACCATGCGGTACTGAAATATCTACTTTTTTTTTTTAAGAGAACCAGGCCAAATAAATGTATGATATGTTAGGTACATTGAGTGAAAAGTGTCCTTCCTACCCTACAGTCAAGAACTAGTTTGCTAGTTTAGGACAGGACATTTCAGCACTGAAGAACATCCTGGGAGACCAGTAAAAGTGACTTTCTGAACATGTGGACACCATTCAATCCATGATCTTGGAGGATCAAAGAACATCCGGTCAAAAGATATCAGAAACTCTTGACATATCTTGGGAACGTGTAGGCTTCATCATCCATGAGATGTTGAAAATTAAAAAGCTTACAGCCAAATGGTTGCTTTAATGCTTCAATGCTGACCAAAATCGTGATCAAGTGTTTACTTCAGTGGCCATTTTGAACAGTTTCAAGATGGATGCTTTGGAATTTTTGGGCCGGCTTGTTACTGTGAGTGAAACTTGGGCATATATGTATGATCTGGAGACGAAAGTACAATTTAAATAATAAAAACAGTGGTTTCCTGCGTCCACAGAAGTTCAGGATACAAAAGTCAGCAGTAAGGGAGATGGAGTTTGTTTTCTAGGACAAAGACAGAATCATATTTGTACACTCATCACTGAAAACTGTTACATAATACTTGTGTAAAACTCAAGCAAGAACTGGTCTCCAAACGTCGTGGATAGCTTTCAAGAGGAGTATTGTTTCCCAAAACAGTGACTATCCTCACACAGCAGAAATTAGCAGATCCACGCTTTGAAGTGCCCCAACAACCGGCACACTCACCTAAATCGACCCATTATGACTATAACCCATACCTTAACCTCAAGAAACACTTGAAGGGAACGAAATTGTCAAGCAGTTAAGAGACAAAATCTTCTGCTGATGACTGATTCGCAATGCAATCAGCAAATTTCTTTCTGGACGGGCTTAAAAGATTAGAGCAACTCACTGTAGTAATAAGTGCGTTGAGCTCAAGGGGGAATTTGTTGAATAAATCATAAATGCCAAACCTGTAGCTTTTTTTTTTTACAAAGCCCAAAGACTTATCANTCCACCACCATCCCACACCCTTCAGAGATGTTAAGTACGGTTATAGACACATATAAATGACATTCTTTAAACCTCCGTTTTCTGCACACAACAGAAGTACATGCGTCAGAAAGAAATGGGACTGCATCGTTGGGCACTCTGACTAGATAGAAGTCAGCCTCCTTAAGTTTATTTGCCAGTGACGGGGAAGCCAGGGTTCAAATCGAATGTTTTTTCACTTTCTATACACACTAATGCGATACCTTTTCTTTAAAACATTTAACTTCCTCATCTTTGCCCCAATAGTGTAATTAAATAAGTATAGCCCAGAAGACACTGAGCAGGATATAATATTGGAATGGATGAACCTTTGTGGCATTGGTTCGTAACCCAGTTAGTTCTCGGTGGCGGTTAGATCCTCCTGTCAACAACTCACAGAGCATGCAGCAACAAGGTCAAGGTTCGACTTCCAACAGAACCAGTTCAGTGGCGGTGGGAGCAGGAGGTAAATGGGAGACTGCTCCGTGTAGAGCGCACTTAAATGTATCCAAGAGCATTCTGTGATGAGGCATGTGAGGGGAGAAGAGGGGGGAAACTTAACAAAATCAGGAAAATAGAAATGATCCTAAGGAGGAAAAAGAGAGAGAAAAATGTTCTGCCATAGAAGTGTCCAACCTTGTTTCATTTTCTCTCTATGGAAATTATACATATAAGTGAGACACCCAGCTGTGATCACACATTCTGGGGCGTCAGTTTCTCAAAATACTAAATTTTAGATGACAGAGAGGTCATGGTTCGAACCTAGGCCAGGTGCACCAAGTAAGGTTTGGCAAGTGTGATTGTTCGCTGTAAGTTTTCCAAACCCTCTCCACGCGAATGCCAGTGTATTTCCTCTAAACCTATCTCCCTTATCCTTATAACTTATATTAAACCGTTAATAACAATGGTGTGAAACGTAATATAGTTAAAAATATATAATCAAGATTATTATTATTAAGATGTAGGCTACAAAACAAGAGATCCGCATAGGCCATTCTTGTTAAGTAGTTGTCTAAAGCTGTGGGTTTTTTAAATATAAGAAAAGAGAAAAGTAGATATTTTATATTTGACACAATTAGTCAAGTATTTGTATTTATTTATTACTAAAGATTATGTTTTAAGCAAACATGTGAGGTTTGTGTTTTGTTTTATCTGTACCAAATATATGCCTTCTCACGTTTGCTGCTATTTATGCCGAGATATTGTACCAAATATATGCCTTCTCACGTTTGCTGCTATTTATGCCGAGATATTTGACGATTTAAAACACGAATGAAACATTATGCACATTCGAAAGGAGTCCTTATCTCAATTCTAAGCGAGGAAAAAAAACACTATTGCACTTGAATAACATGACGACCTTGATCTGGTAACGTTCAGCTCGGGGTACCTAGCCAAGATTCGATCTCGAGTCTTCTCTAACCCATACCACCTTCGGGTTAACCATTAAAGAAGGCGGGCTGGCAAGATTATTTTGCCTATCCATTGTTAATTTGTTTTGCGTCAAAGATAATTACATTTTAGTGGAAGCCTTTAGTCTGGAAGTTAGTCTGCTAGAATTCCGTTCTCCTATGAAAAACCAAACGGAGTCGCAAAAAACCAAGAATTATTACTTGCAGATCACACATCAAATCTACAGGACCAACATATAGCCTACTGCAAATACAACAGCCTCTAATGGCGTCACGGCCATTGGCAGCTAGTATTCTAGTCTAGCTCTGGGATAGTGGTGTAGGGTATGATAGCAAAATTCTGCAAAATCGCAGTGGCTCAATTGACACCACAGTCAAGGGGTCATCCATAAACTAGTTTAAGTATTTTCCTTACCTCCCATCCACCCCTCCCCTCATGCAGCACCAAGTAGACATCCAGCTAACCCCTCCATCCTGTGTTACCTAGCTTCTAATTATTTCATAGGGAAGTTTTTGTGAGACTAAAAGAGGGACTGAGATTTAAAGTTAGTCATAATGTTAAGTTATCTAACAATATGTTTACTAAAGGTGAAAACATGAAGAATAACATTATTTTATCAACATTAGAAAGTGTATTACGTAACACTGATGTACCCCCTCTCCTCCCATTTAACACCCCTTCACAACAGCGTTACGTGACTTGTGGAATCCCCCCAAAGAGATGTTGGTCAGGTTCAGTAGAGGGGCAATGACTAATCATGAACAGTGGGCGAGTAATAAGTCATTTTACAATACATTGTGTATGAGTTACGCTAAACCTTTTTGATGGCTACGAAGGGAAGTAAGGAAATTAATCTAATTCACTCAAACATTCCATGTAAAATCTAACCGTCACTATCGACAAAGCTACAAAGTTGGCCTTATGTCATTTATTTGAGTAAATAAATTTTCTTTTAAAATGAGGTACTTGATGAAAATCTATATTCTGCATTAATAATATGATTGTATTCAGTAAAACGTTTTATTATTGTAAAATCTATTGAAAATGTATAGAATATGTGATACATTTGTAATACAATTTGTTCATAGTAAGAAAACTCATGTCACACCTGGCTTGCAAACCCAAAACGACAACAACAAAAAAACGTTTCAGTTAACCCGGGTTTCAGCTATGCAAAATTTGGTTAATCGAAGTTCTAATGCGCGACCAAACCAGGGTCCACTAAACATGCAGTCAACCACTCTAACCACTAAACCAAAAGGGTTGTTATGTTATGTGTGATTTTTAATCTACCGCATCTTTACTATTTGTCCGGGGTACAAGCATTTTAACCACGCTAATGGAGTGGAGGTAGAATTCATAGAAAATGCACCCGCAGTGGGTAAGCTATTTAAGAAAAACAACTCCCGTGTACTCAGGAGGGATTCAACCCCCGTCCTACCCGTTACGGGCAGACCATACTAAACGAACGTTACAATTATTCCTAGTGCCCACCGATTCGGGTTGTGTTCGAAGCTAACGTTTGTATTGATAATTAGCATTCCTACATTTTCTTAAAATGAAACTATATACGATGCTAAGTAGCATTCCAACTTAACTTACATCTAAGTAAGTTTGTTTGTCGGTGTACTAGTGGTTCAATCCCACGATGCGGGATGTTATCCTGCGACAAACAATATGCATGGTAATGAGGAGACGTCGTGACGCCACGTCGCCACTTCTTCGGTGCGCTTCTTTTAATAAAAAAAATATACAGTCCACATTATTTTATTTATTTTCTAGGAAAGTATAATATATTTTGTAAATGAATACACAAATTCACCCATATAGTGTGATTATTATTACTAGATTTTGTAAAATATCCTAAATAAAATGTGATATATTATATAGATTGATCGAATCTTATTTTAGTCTAGTAAGAATTTAGCATTTTATTTTAAATCCTATGATCTTAAAAAATAAAAAAGTAAAAATTAAACAAAATACCGTAGTAATTTAGCACTGTACATGAAATGCATTTATTGAAAAATATTTATAGACACTGAATATTGAGTTTTCTTTTGATTTGTCATATTTTTTTACTTTATAAAGAACCAAGAGGTTAGCTTTTGAGTGAATTATTTATATGAAATGTAATTATTTTGTTATTTTTGTATTCGCTAACTAAAACTATAATTCCGTGTTTCGACTGTTTTCCTAAAAAAACAAGCCTATATAATATTCGATTCCCTAAATTGCATAAAATTGTTACTTTAAATCAAGGCATTTGTATTCCATATTTTTTATTTTCAATATATATTTAAATACTTTTTAATGGGATTCTTTAGAAGCTCAAATTTGAGAATACTTTAGGATTCGAGGAATTTAAGCGTACTATCTCTATATAAAAGAAAAACCAACCAAAAGTAGCGAAAGTGTGTTTTTACAGGAGACAATCTTTTCTGTCTGTATTTGTCAAGAAATATAGATGCAAATCTTTCAGGATGGCGGAACGGACAGCCGCGCATGCGCATAGCTCAGCTGGCAATATTCGCAAAAGATCGTACGTGGTGTGACAAGTGACCTAAATGACAAGGAAGGATGGAGAAAGAGAGAGAGAGAGGACGGGCTTAAATGTTTTCTGTAATTGAGTGACAAAGTTGTCACCATGTCAGAAAACCGTATGAACAAGCTTATTTTATTTTGTTATCGCGGTGTCCCCTCTACAACATTTTTTTCTGTTTCTTTTTCCACATTTAAGAGTTGGCAAGACACGTCAATTTTATGGAAGAGGAACGGCCACGTTAGGTTAGGTTAAGTGAGGTGAGTTGAGTTGAGGTGAGTGGTTCACACGTCTGACTTCACATGACAGGCTTGGGGTTCAATTGGGTTTTACTAACACCAGATGATGGTGGTGGGGGTGGTGATGTTGATTAATGGTGTGGATAGTTGTAGTGGGGGAGTAATGGTGGGGATAGTTGTAGTGGGGGAGTAATGGTGGGGAAAGTTGTAGTGGGGGAGTAATGGTGGGGATAGTTGTAGTGGAGGAGTAATGATGGGGGTAGTTGCAGTGGAAGAGTAATTATGGGGGTAATTGTAGTGGAAGAGTAATGATGGGGGTAGTTGCAGTGGAGGAGTAATGATGGGGGTAATTGCAGTGGAGGAGTAATGATGGGGGTAGTTGCAGTGGAAGAGTAATTATGGGGGTAATTGCAGTGGAAGAGTAATGATGGGGGTAGTTGCAGTGGAAGAGTAATGATGGGGGTAGTTGCCGTGGAAGAGTAATGATGGGGGTAGTTGCAGTGGAAGAGTAATGATGGGGGTAGTTGCAGTGGAGGAGTAATGATGGGGGTAGTTGCAGTGGAAGAGTAATGATGGGGGTAATTGCAGTGGAAGAGTAATTATGGGGGTAATTGCAGTGGAAGCGTAATGATGGGGTAATTGCAGTGAAAGAGTAATTATGGGGGTAATTGCAGTGGAGGAGTAATGATGGGGGTAGTTGTAGTGGGGATAATTGTAGAGGGGGGATTCTTCATGATGGGGGGAGGGAGCAATATTGTTGGAAAACATTTCCACTGAACTATGATACCTCATTTTAAATACAGTAGAATTCTTGTGTATTTACTTGAAATTCACTCTCATTTATTTATTCTCTTAGATTAAATTCAATGATAATTTAATATCTTAAAATGGTTTAGTGCGTTTGAAAAAATAAGAACTACCCGCGGCTGTAAACGCACACAACTGACAAACTAGCTTAATCTAAGGGTGAACGCCCCATTTTACACATCCAGTAATAACAACTAGATATTGGATAGCGACACGCATCGGTGACCATGAGGGTTAAAAGTCAAGTTCATCTATTCTTGTTTGCCTTCGAGAGGGATCTCGGGTTCCAAATAAATGACGGGTATTTTATTCTCCCTTCAGGCAAATGTGGATATATTTCTTGATAATCCTCACTTCCTCATCCTTAACACTTAAGTTTAATTAAATAAGGATAGCCTGGACGGGTGGTAGGACGCGGTACAATAAAAGATCTCGACCCAGAATCGAACTTGGTTGTCCAAGGATCTGGGGTCAACCAGTGTACCCACTAAGTTACGGGGGCAGTAACGTGGTAGCATAGTGAGACGATGATTTGGCACGGTGCCCGACGACAGCAGAGGAACCGTAGGTTAGGCAGCCCTCACGACAGAGCAGCGAGCGGCGGCATGGGGCTGGGAAAGCGAGAGAAAGATGCTGTGCCTCGCTTACGTCACGGCCCGTCGCCATGGTAACAGCAGTGCGGCGTTGCCAGACCGCACCACCTCCCGTCAACACCACAGTTTGTGTTGGAAAAGGGTGAGGTGGGAAGAGGGAGGGGGGGAGTATAATCTATACCACAATGGCACGGCATGTACATGTTGAAATGTTGCGCTAGGCTAAAAATACCACATCCAAAAAAAAACATGTTTTAAAGTTAAATAATTCAATGTTTTGTTGAGGAAAGAGAAAGCCACGTGACATTTTTATTAATTTATTTTTAACATTCATTTTTAACCATTTAAAAGAATTAAACGGACATGTTGGAAAAGTTTAAAATTATTATTTAACTTTCTCATTTTTTATCTTAATTATTCTTCTTTTTATTAATAGTTGTCTACCCCCTGTAAAGAATCAGCATGTACTAGTAATTGGTGATGAAACGCAGCGTGTGCATGTGTGCGACTTTACTAATCTTAGACACGAGACCGACCAGCCCTCCCTCCCTCCCTTCCACACCACGTGTTTATTCATACGGGTTATGAGCCGAGGTCCCGACGACGTTGCCTAAGGCGCCGGCGTCCTCAGCGCCAACTTCGCGCGTCGCGTCTCGTCCCCTCTCTACTTTTCTTTCCAGGCTCCTTCCGCAAAAAGAAGAAGACGAAAATAAAAAGCACGCTCAAGCTGCCCCTATCGCACGCCACTTCTTCAAACCGGCGTGCTAGAGAGGGAGGGGAAGGGGCGATTTCGGCGGTGAGGCGAAACGAAGAACTATCCAACGACTAGGCACGGATAGCGATGTAAGGGGGTTTGGGGTGGTTTAAGAAGGTAGTGGGGGATGAAACGAGGAGTTGTGGGGGAGAGAGAGGAGTACCGTACACGATGCCCCGACTCAATCAATACTGTTTAAGTATTTAAGTATTTCGTGGTGTGGAGAAGACATGTATGTCAACCAAAGACGGTGGAATGTGCTGATTGATCCGGCGCATAACAGTAGGGCCACGGGACCCCTTGTTCCAAAAGTTCTTAGCTTAGTTGGGCCACGATCACTGACCAGGACGACTACAACAATTGATAAGCTGGTATATATGAATTCGGCCTCACCAATCTTTTGCCTTTTATTAGTTTAGGTTAGGCTTGGTTAGGATTTTGTTGTGTTTTACTCTCTATCACGTGCTGTTTCTCGCTCATCTTGAGAAAACATTTACAAACAATCTAAATTGAGCACCACAACAGCCGGGGCCGAGCAGTACATCAGTCCCCCTTGTTTACAATCGCTAAGAAGCAACTCGTAGCCCAACTGTAATGTGGAATTAATGATACTACACTTTTAAACAAACCCAGGTCATAACAGGTATACGTGGCCCAGCTGTAATACACCCATGTGCCCATTAAAATAAATCATAAAAAAGTTGCACGCCAAGGTGAATAACGGCCTTCATAGATTCAAAAATAGTACAAAAGTTTCGATATTTTAAACATGGAACTTCTGTTTGTAGAAAGAACTAGTACAGTGTTTAAAAAAAGTTTACAACAAATGCAAATAAAAAAAATTAATAATATTTTCAGAATTTCAGAAAATATATTTGGAGCAAAAGCTTTTATACTACCAGTTTTTTTTAGTAAACAAGTAACTATCCAAATAGCTATGAGGATGAAATAGCGGACAAATTTCTTCCCAACTGTCTACCTACCACAAAGGCCAATGGTTTGGTGTAAACAGGTCTATCGGGCGAGAGCCAAAAGAGGCTTACAGAAAACTGATTACCCAGGCGCCTCTTTTAATATATTTCAGTGAAAATAAGTAATTTTCGAACAAACTTATTAATTTTCACGCAGATACCATAAATTATACTTACATACGAATGTAATTTATACATTTTTCACCAGATTCGTAAGACAAAAATAAAATAAGAATGGCTAGCATTTGAACCGTGACCTCCCTGACGAGTCGGTCAAGACTCAAGAGCAATGAGAATCTAATCTCTTATATCAGTGATATTAAACTTGGGGTAAGTGTACCCCTGAGGGTACGCGAAGACATCTTAAGGAGGACGTAAAAGTTCTAATATATATAGATATATTTCTCATTTAAAACTTATTCTTTAATATATTATTTTGGAGGTAATTTATTATATTTATTTTGAGTATGTTGTTCTGATTTATTTAGTAGATTTTAAAATGAATTTTAGAATATGACAACTCGCATTACGCCCCCCCAATTTTGGGGGTATTAAGTTTTAAAAAGGTTATATCTAGATATGTGAACAAAAAAGGCTGAATACCACTTCCTTAGATTACTTAGCCACTGTAGCAAGTTGAACGGTTATTAATAATTTATTGCACAAAGGTTTTGATGAGGATCCGATTAAATGCACTAGCGTTTGACAAGAGGGAGAATGTAAATTCACCCTGGGAAGGAAGGCTCCTTTGTCCAGTCGGTTGGGGTTGAACCCCGGTCAGTTGAGTTAGTGAGGTGACAAGCGACGGCCGTTGTATGTTATTGGTGGTTTCCAGAGGTGGGATAGAGAGGTGTACAGTGTGATCAATAATATGGCTCTGTACCGACCAACTTGTCCTGCCCACACACACACATACACACACACACACACTGGGTCCCGAAATTGTTAAAACACAGTGTAGTTTAGTTAACATACACACAGGCACAATGGGCCCAGAAATTGTTCACCAGGGTGGTTACAAAACATATTTTACAAAATTCCCTGACTTTTCCAGGTTTCCCTGACTACTTTTTTCCAGTTTTAATGGTGGATGATGACTTTTGTTTTATTATTATGGATCCCATATTAAAAAAAAGTTTTATCTACAAAACATAAACGATTTTATCAGTTATTTTAAAAATTAAACTATTATTTAATTTAGGTATTATTAACTTGTTTTATTGTTTAGTTGCGAAACTAATGGGATATTTTAAACATATTTTTTAATTCTTTGACTTTTCCCTGTTTTCCCTGTCATCCAAAAATTCCCTAACCTTTCCAGGTTTTCCCTGTCTGTAGCCACCATGTTCACAGTGTAGCTTAGTTAACATACACACGGACACACTAGGCCCAAACCTTTAACAAACACCGACATCGGTGGGTATGCAGACTCACTAACAAACTCGTCTACAGTCCAATTTTAATATAAAGGGCCTTTTAAAGAATATAAACATGTTTTTTCGCGGTCAAAATTTATAAAATTGTATAATATTTTAAGTGTTATTTTATAGGTATCTAAAATATCTTTCAAACGTGACGGCTGGACATCACGTGACTTTACATATGAATATGTGAAAACTAATCTAGTAACTTGTCTAAATATCAGCTAAGGTTATTACAATGAAAATTGGACTTAGGTATGGTTTCCCGTTGATGCGGAAGTAGGGGCTTTAATCCTGACTGGTTATAGAGATTTGTTTTTTCCTAAATGATTTCCCACACTGTCTTCATGTAAATGCGGATACATTTTATCTCAATTCTACCTTCATAGTTTCTAGCCCATCAGTGTAAATATGCGGGTATCTTGAGAGTGTGGTTAGAAGCGATGTACAAAAATAAACTTTTTACTAATACAGGGTGACTACAAAACGTATTTTAGAAAATTCCCCGACTTTTCCAGATTTTCCAGGCAACATTTTTCAATTTTCCCTGATTACTTTTTTCCAGTTTTAATGGTGGATGCTGACTTTTGTTTTATTTATTATTGATCACATACTAAAAAAGTTTGTATCTACTAAATATAAACGGTTTTATCAGTTATTTTAAAAAATGAAATGTTATTTTATTTAGGTATTATTAACTTTTGTTGTAGTGTTTGGTTGCGAAATTAATGGGGTATTTTAGACATATTTTTAGTTACAACTTTTCCTTATTTTTATTTAAATTCCCTGACATTTCCCTGTTTTCCCTGTCATTCAAAAATTCCCTGACTTTTCCAGGCCTGTAGCCACAATGTAATAAAACATTTATCTCAGAATTCCATTTTTTTTAAATAAATATAAGCTATAACGAGTACTATTAAATTTTATTTTAAACCCATCCTACTATGGTATTAAGAACATCAGGATGTAAATAAAAAGGCAAATTAAAATAGATGGTTCCAAATTGAGCCTTCTCAAATAAGAACTAATATCAACCAAATGGCTATGAAGACGCTGAAGGTGGGTTTACAGGAGTCAAGTATACAGACAAAGAGAGTTAAGTCAAGTTAGTTGCTTGGAGGTACTTGTCGCATGAAAGTAAATAGAATGTCGTCCAATTTCCGAATGCACGTACGTCTTGTCTACCACCTGCTCTTGGGACCTGTGCCTAAGTTATACAAGTTTATAGGTTAGTTAGATTGTGAAATCATCAAACAAAAACAAAATAAATGCTTAGTTTAATTTTAACTTTTGTTCTTTTACAATGATAATGTCTTAAAGAATTTCAATCTAGGTTTAAAGGCGCAGCCTACTTGAATGGTTATTACGCTAACCCGAACGGGTATTGTGACGCAATGCTAAAAAGAAACACATATATTAAAGGGCAATATGTATTATGGGGACGGCAGATCCGAAGCTTCAAAACCCTAAAATTATCTTAAAATGACTGTTGCGACTGTTTAAAAAACCTCTATTCGACGTATAGTTATTAATATTAGCAAGTGTCTGGCAACTCCCAAACAGTCAATATTTGGCGGGAAACATACGAGTAATCGCCGGCGCGCCTGACAGAGTCGACTTAATAATACACGCGAGCGTGCGGCGGGTTACATAAAGACCACGGTGCGCACTAAATTACAGTGGAACTTTTGACTAACCAAAATCCGGGTTGGCAAAAATGCCATTTTTTTTTAGTCAAGATGACGCTATTTATGTATCTACATAGAATAAATGGATAGCCACTTTTCTATTGAAATGCTTATGGCTGTAAATTCTAATAATTTTAATTTTTACGGTAGTTCGGGAATACACATTACATTTTCTATAATGTACATTTTAATTTAATATCATAAAAATTGTTTCTGAATAAATGTTTATAATTTTACTAACACAACTCAAATTTACAAATTCAAAATCTTGGATATCCAAAATCGGGTACACCCTCTTTATTTTGGATACCCGAGATTCTATTGTTATTTAAAATGTTAAGTCATAATATATATTATTTATGTGTTTTTTTGTTTGAGTAAGGTTAGCTGTAAAGTTTCCCAGATCAAAGTTCCAATTCCAGTCATATGTACTGGGGGTATATTTTCCTAAATGCTTTGCTCACTCTTACTACACGCAAATGCAGGTCCACTTCCTTCTGTCTTTCACAACCTCAAAAGATGAATGTAATTAGTAAACCCATCTAGCCCGAAATGGTAGTGAGACGCGATGACAAAAATTAGGGATTTTTTACGACTGTCTCGTCTCGGCGCCCTTAACTATATTGAGTAGTTTTAGATTTAACAAAATGTTGAGCAATATAATGTTATGAGAAATTAGTCAGCGATAGTAAAAGTAAAATTTAACTAAGGTTTAGTGAGTTTTATATATTATTGATCAAGTATCACGCACAGAAACTAGTCGTCCAAAATATATGACAGCCAACGCTATTATTTAAACGAAGGAGAAAAGGATATTCATATAAGAGAATAAGAGCGTGCACCATAGCAGGCCCAACTCAGCTCCCGGCTTGCGAGAGTAACAGGGAAAATAATAGACCAAGATGGGCCAGAAATGTGTGCAGTGCATTCGTATTTGAATGATTACCCGAAATTTTCCGCGGTGACGAAGGAGGCAAAAGTTTATTTTTAATAGCTACAATATGTCTCTAAGACAGAATGAAGATTTGTGCACAATCCTTAGCTGTGAAGCCATTCTAAAATGGTCAAAAACAGCCTTTTCAATGCAGTGTTCATCCAAATATAATTTAATATTTCGATAATGTTCTGTATTAGGAACTCCTATTAACTCTTTATTTCCATTAATGTTTGATCATAAATGATCAAAGTGCAATAGTGTTTGTGTAGATTTACAATTTCGAGTCGACTGTATCACATCATTGATAGGTAAGTCATGCACGCTCTTAATTTATATTAAATCACATTCTTTAATTTTTATTTTTACTCAATACAACGATTTTTTTTAAAAATCATTCACAACTGAATATTATTCTAGATGGCTCTCTGTATAGTCTAAATTCTACAAAATTATAGAATCATAATTCCCTTATCAATTAAATTTATCTTTATAATATCTCAAAACGAACCCTAAAATAAGGGTAGTGTCCTTAAGGGCGATAAGAGAAAAAATCAATTTTATCAAAATCGGCTCTGACGATTTAGATTAAATTTAATTTCTAAGATTTGATAAATCATATTAACACAATGGTTACCCTCAATTTTTCGTCAAAATGACTTTATGGGTTCCGGTCTGACGCGTAAATTATAATTTTTTGTCATATCTTCGTAGCTCTTTGAGATATGAAATTACTTATCATTGCAAATATGTAGGTCTATTAATAATAAAAGTATTTTATTTGAAACATATTTTTAAAGAACCAATAATTTTCAAGCTATACGTCAATATATAAGTTTTTTTAACTTTTCGAACAATCAAGGTAGATTATTGCGACCGTAAAAAGAAATCTAGGCCGAGATGTTGATGGATGTTGACGTTTCATGACTCCCCGAACCCTAAAAGGTGGTTTTTGTAATGCTGTCTGTGTCTGCTTAACCCTAAAACTAAGAGTAGTTTAATAAAGGGCGAAAATAGAAAAAAAAATCAATTTCTTCAAAATCAGTTATAAAGATTTTGATTAAACTCGTATCTAGGCGTTGTTTAAGATTATAAATAAAATGGATATTTTGATTTTCCCGTGAAAATGACTTTTAGGGTACTTTAAAGAAGCGGAAATTGCCCTATCTACGCAACTATTTAAGATACTTAATAACTTTTCATTGCAAAATTGTATTACCATTAAAAATTAAAAATTAAACTTATTTGAAATAGATCTGTATGAAACCAATAGTTTCTGAGATATTGGCAAATATATTAATACAGTTTTGTGATCTTTAGCTGTACATTATTATTATTAGCACCGCGTCTTACTACCCGTTCGGGTTATACGCACTTACGCTAATGTGTAATGGTAGGGTGATTGTGAGATGAAATGAAGGACCTACAGTTTAACGTGGAATCCGAACCACGGTGGAGACCTGGCATTCCTCACATTTTTAGCTGTACAGATACACTACATACGTCTTAACGCAATTCCATAGAGTAAGTATATAAGTAAGTCTCTAGAAAAGTTTATAGTGAAATGCCGAAAATAGCTCGGGTTTGCTAGTGTATATTATTTCGTTTCACATATACTACGAGCTTTGAGTAAATATCTCCATTTTAAAACAATAGAGTGAGAAAGTCCGTGCGGAGTTCTGTACCATGATTTATTAAATCGGTTTATTTTTAACTAACAAGGGTTATCTAAACTAAATGTATGTCCTATAACTTTCAAGTGCTATATTTATATAGGCTACTCATGTTTATTCACTACTTGATCAACATTATATAAAACTCACTAAGCTTTTAAATTAAATTTTACTTTTACTATCAATCACTAATTTAACACATTAAATTTTAAATTTCTCCTTATTAAAATTTAAATCTGTTCTTCAAAAAAGTTGAGCGTTGGGTTATTTTACAAAACGATTTAAAAATCTGTTAGTCACACAAATAACCTGATAAAGATATCCTTTTCCCCCCATGAGACTTAGCCATCAGGCATGAAAACATAAGTTGAATAGAGACCCCCGTATCTGTGGAAGACCTACAGTTTAACGTGGGATCCGAACCACAGTGGAGGCCCGCCATTCCACACATTCACAAATTGTGATTAATACACATCTTGTCAGAGGTAAAGGAAGGGATTGGTAATCAGATAAATCTATGCCAGGACCGAGGATTGAGCCCCAGACCCGTAGCACAGAAGTCCGACACCTTACCCCTAGACCACTAGGTCACCATGACCAAATAAGTCATCACAATGCAGTAGGTGAGAGTGAAACCACGGTCTACAGGATTAGAGTAAGTAACAGTAAGACCCACACATTTTGTGATCTGTTAGAGCGAGGGCTGAAAACCTTTTTAACATAGTAGTGGGCCGTTAGGATTTTTAAAAAAATTGGTGTGCCGGTAAAAAAAATTAATTATTAAATTTTAACTTTATATTTCTCATAAAAGTAATGAGCTAGTTGTCTATTTAAATTAACACAAATTGTGTTTGCTAAATCCTTTGCGAACCGTCTCAATGTTCGATTGGCCTGTTCTCGTTTAGTTTCAATATACATGAAACCCTTTTCGAAACCAGCAAGGCATCCTCATCTTTCACGAGGTTGGGATGTGAGAGGAGAAAGGGTCAGTTCCCTTCTTATCACTAGAGAGGCCTATATCACGACTCCATTCCGACGCGAGGTGGGTTATGTAAACTTGTGCTTAGCGATAAAACGTCAGGAAGCAAGGCTCCACACACCTGCAGGCTGGAGTTTACCGGCGAACATGTTCGGGGGGAAAGCGGACAGGTTTAGGGAAAGGCAGACAAGTTCAGGGGAAGGTAACGCGACAGGTTTAGGGAAAGAAAGACAAGTTCAGGGGAAGGTAATGCAACAGGTACAGGGGAAGTCAGACAGGTTGAAAGAAAGGTAGACCGGTTCACAGGAAGGTAAAGAGGTTTACGGGAAGGTAGACATGTTCACGAGAGGGTACACAGGTTTACAGGAATGTGTACAAGTTCACGGGAAGTTGAAAAGAGACAAATCCGGTGGAGGGGGTACATATATAATGGAAGCCAAAACAGTACAGTGAAAAAGAGAACCGGTACTATGGAAGGCAGACAGGTACAGATGAGGAGGTACAGGTAGAGTGGAAGACAAACAGGTTCAGGATATACTTGGATATTTCTGGTAGCTGCCAATAGATTAAGAGCAAGACGGTCAGGATCCCGGGATATCCAAGATATTTCTAGATACCACGGATAGATTCAAGGGAAGGTGGGCAGGTTACTTGGACATCCTGAAATGTCTGGGTCACTTGCAGAAAATACACATGGAAACAGATTTCAAAAAATGTATCTCAGTTTTAATGTTTTAACAAGATACAATACACAAATAATTATTCTAAGGACATTATATATATATATATATATATATATAAAGTAAAATGTAAGAGTTATTTCGAATAAAGGATGGAAACCATGGAACAATGATATATATGGAGGGGCTATCTTGACGCGCAACTGAAGCCGACCTTAATTCTGGGAATGTTGGGGGGAGGGGGCATGAATCATCCCGGGCTATGCGTGGCAGCTTGTATTTCCTAGCATACAGTCATGATCATATAGACCTATACGTTATATAAATTATATGTTATGTATTCAAGGTACACAATAAACCGAGAAATACTAGGTATTTTGGAATTGAACCCCTCCCTCTGTGCATAACAGTTACTATTCTTACAATTTACTAAAGTTAGGTAAGTTACAACAAAGCTAATATGAGATTGAAAAAACTACAATACTAAAAAAAAATATTAAATATAAATTTTAGCTTGAACATACTGTAAATTTTAAGCTAATTTATTAATATTAGCAAAAACAATCTTGATTTTCGGTTAATTTGTATTTTCAGAAGCTTGTTATTACCCGAAATACAAAGTAATCTTTTATGTTTTTTACATAAAATAACACAAGTTTATTCAACATTGACAGCCTACTTACATAAAGCATCCAAACAATCTCAATCGAGTTGTATTCTAATTCAAGTGAGCGCGCGTCCCTTTTTTCCCCTATGCTCCCCGTGTCAAACCAGTGGCCGGCCGATTGCCATACTCTGCCATGCAAAGGCTCGGTCCGTCTCTCCGTGAGGGGGCGTGGCTGGCTTCACTTTCTCACAACGCTGCAGCTTAGGTATGTCCTCTCCATATATATGATAACGTCATGATGGAAACCCATTATTAAAAAAACACCCGGTAAAAAATAAACCCAGGACTCCTGGATTAATGTCGTGAGTATGAATTCCAAAATTTAAAAAAAAAAANAAAAAAACGTATAGATTAATTATTTTGACCTCCTCTGTGGTATGGCGGCCAAAGTTTCTGGCTACAGATCCAGAGGTCCCAGGTTCGATCCCCAGCGCTCCCAGATGTTTCTGTAAAGTAGAGTTCAACCCAACCTCGTTAGGACAAATGAGGAATTACTTGAATTAAAAAGTAGCGGCCTCAGCCTAGAAAACTGAGATGAACTGCTGGAATGTTCGTTATGCTGACCACATGACACCCTATAGCCACGGAAGTTGGCACTATCTTCACCACCAGATTGCGGGCTGACGCCATGGTATTATTAAAATTATTTTACATTGTTATACACATATTTATCTAGTAAAGTTTCTAATTGGTTATTTATGAGATAAAGGAAAAAAGGATACGGCAAAAATTGAAAAAAAAAAGGCTGTGCTGAAGGAAGAAATGCTTTACAGACATTACTCTTGACTCAATTAATAATAGAATAGTTTATGAAACTATTACAATTTCATCAAACACACCAGGCATTATGTTACTTTATCTGTAGGGAGGATTGTATTTTTCACCAGTGTCAAGGCCAAAGGGAAAAGTACCCAGCATTCTTCTATCAGCAAACCCTCGCAGCCAACATAAAGACAAGGGAGTCTTAAGGTGGGATTGGAGGGAACGAGAGTTAAGGTCAGTAGTTTTACAGAATTATAGATAAATTTTTTTCAAAATAAATACAATATGTTTTCAGTAGATACATTAGTTTAGGTACATATATTAATATTACTTGTTCACGAATATTTGTTATGAGCCCAATTACAATATTGAAAAGAAACCATTTAGATTGAAAGAAAGATTCATGTTCAAATTCCACAGTCCTCATGAAAAACATTCAAAAACTATCGGGATTAAAATAAATATAAAATGAGACTAAACTAAACGAATCTAGTGAAGCAATTTTATATTTATTTTGGCCAAAAAGGTGGTTTGCTATATAAAAGCAAGTTGCCTTAACTCACGTTCCTTTCCATCATGTTTTAACGATTCGCTTCAAAAGATGAGATTCATTTTCCCATTTGTTTTTATTAAATATTAATTTGAAATTGATATTTGTAAGGGACACCTCACTTCAAAATAATATTATACTGTTTATTAAGTGACTTTTAAATGGATAGACTCAACCTTGGATATAATAAAATATTATCAAGATTAAAAATATGTTTCTTTGAAAATGTCATTATCGATATGTTCTTTTCATTGCGCCGTTTTTTTGTTTATATACTATTTTACTTAAAGGTTAACATAATACTAAACCATTCAGCGTTATCATATTTCCTTGGTTTAGCCAATAGCGGTGACGTATTTATGCTAACAGTACTTATTTCCCCTCACTTACTCCCCCCCCCTCTCTATATTTAATATTTAACGTTATTTGACCATGTTCAAATAGTTCTATTTTCTACATTTATTTAAAATGCCAAATATGACATCGAGTCATTAACAGCTCCCCAAAATACCAATTTTTTTAAATATATTATATTTCTTATAAATAACACAATAGTAGGCCTACCCATAGGACCCTGGAAGTTCTTCTCTCCAAAAAAATCCTGCCTAGACCCCTAAACCAAAATGAAGGAAAGCTAGCCCGATCAAAAATAGACTGTAATATGAATGACACAAACTTAGGATGTTTGAAAACAAGGTGCTTGAGAAGATATTCGGTCCAAAAAAGATATAAGCTTAATGGGGCATGAAGGAGGTTACATAATGAAGAGTTACATAGCCTGTACTCATCACAAGACTTTTTAGGATAATCAAATCCCGTAGATTACGGTGGGCAGGACAAGCAGCGTCAATGGGAGATTCTAGACCCTTGTTCAAAGTATTGACTGACTGGCAAACCCAATGGGAAGATACCATTGGGAAGAGCTAGACGCAGATGGGAGGATAACATTATAATGGGCCTGAAAGAGATTGGGTGTAGTGAGGTGGACTGGATATAACTAGCTCAAGATAGGGATAGGGTGTAATGAGGTGGACTGGAAAGAACTAGCTCAAGATAGGGATAGGTGGCGTACTTTTGTAAATCCGTCGCTGAGCATGATTGTTTCTATGCAATATAGTAAATAAGTGATGAATGACACAAACGGTACCACAGTTTGAGGCGTAAAGTTCACAATATACTAGATTTCCGGTAACGGAGAGTTAGAAGTTCGACTCTAGACCAAACACTTTTGGGGGCGATTTTCCCTTACCTTCTTCAGGTCAATGCACGTGCACTTCCTTTAAACCATTTTTCTTATACTTATTAACAGTGGCGGCTCGTGTATAGGCACTGCGGAACTGCAG
>CABFVZ010001320.1:137064-157251 GCA_902151445.1 Timema monikensis
GCTCCGCCCCGTCAAGACAGCGAAGTCTAGGAAAACATTAGTTCCTCTTGGCGCCGTCACTTGCGATAACAGAATAATTTATCAAGTTCTCAAACTCGCGGGCTTCTCCCTCCCTGACCCAACTTTCTTGTAGCGGCGCAACACCGAGAGGACAGGACAAGTGGACCCCTAAGTGTGTCAAGGTGAAGTTCAAGTAGCACTTTGTCAGAGTGAGAGACGAGCGTCAACAAGTAGCTTCGCGACGCCACGGACTGACCACCACATCAAGCAGTGAGATCGTTATACTCCGCTCTGGGGCCACGCGGACTAAACGTCACGATCATTTTACCTTGGTTTGCCAGTGATGGGGAGGTCAGGGTTAGAATCCCAGCTGGGTACACCAGGGGTGATTTTTCCTCGATGGTTTTCCACTCTTCCTCCAAGCGAATTTGAGCACGCATGTTCTTAAATGATATCTTCCTCATCCCCTAGCCCATTAGTGTGTGTGGGGGTGAGGTGTGGGGGTTCGGGTGGAATACAAATAGCCCGGATGGGTAGTAGGGTGCGGCGCAAAAAAAAAAGTGTACTTTACAACGCCTAACCACTCATTCGTTGTAACACCTATTTCATATATCACCTGGAGAAAGCACGTTTTCAACACGATATTATTAAAACGTCCCACATCTATGGGAACGAGGACAAAGGCATAGGTTATCTCCTCTCGCCTGGTTTGTCAGTGACAGGGAGGTCGGAATTCGAAACCCGTACATATATATCAGTATAGACATTTTAAAATATTTCTATTAAATGTGTATACTACTAGATGCAAACAAAATGTTTAAATGCATTTTCCGACTTAATTTTTTTTTTTTTTCAAAGGCCCCGGCACATACTTAATGAAACCACGATTTGCAGGTTTGAAACCGTATCCAGTTTCCTTTTCAAATTAAATTTTTGTCAAGAAAAGTTAATTAAAAAAAACAAAACATGGTGCATTTTCTTCTTCATATTTAGATCGATGACCGACGTCATAGTCTTCATCTGAACGGTCGGGTGTGGCCAACTCGGCTAAAATGCGTTTTTTTAGGATCTTAAGGGACTCGGTATTTCTAGGTCCTACCAGTATTAATACAGGGCTGTCCAAACTACAACTTAAAAAATAGCAAATCAAAAGTATTTTAAACGAAACAAAAATACCTTTCCAAATAAACTAGAGCTATTCTTTAAGCTTTTAATGCCAGTGATAAATATCGTGAGATAGTTAATTAGTTTAGTTTAATTTAAAATGTAATTCATAAGTTTTTATTTTTAAATCCAACAACGCTAATAATTATTGTACACCATATAAGCTCACTTTACAGTGTGTCAGAAAGCGATAAATAAATAATTTTATATTCTAAAAACATATAAAAAGGTAAACAAAATAATGATCCAGAGAGCCCCTTAAAAAGTGATTCAAATAGCCCCGGAAACAAACTTTTTTCAATATATTTTTTTTATTTTTTATTTAGCACCGTGTCTTACTACCCGTTCGGGTTATGCGCTTTAAGTACTAATTACGCTAATGGATTAGGAATTGGGAAGGTTGAATTAGAGGAAATGAACCCGCATTTGCGTGGAGGGAGAGTGGAAAACCATTTAGGAACCCCCCCCAGTTCACCCGACTGAGATTCGAACCTCGATCTCCCCGTCCTAAGCAGTCGAGCTCAACACGACAAGCGCGTTAGCCAACTACGCCACCGAGGCGGGTTTTTTTTTCAATATAAAATAACTATTGTTTCTCGATATAATACGCTAAACCCTCTTTGTGATGAGCCCAGAAGATTTAACTAATTTTTTTTTTTTTAACTTCAAAATCTACAACCATAAGAGGGTAAAACCTTATGATGCAAAGACGTCTCCCCGTCATCCACTGTTTATTCTATTGTGAGAATGACTCCTTAAAATATGCAGCCACCGAAGCGGGTAGTTATTAGTGTTAATACTGTCATAATTACTTCAGTAGGCTACTAATTATTATTTTGTGGTCTAGAAGGATCAGCGATGCAGAAACGAGAAAACTACCTACCAATATTGGTTCATACACGAAGATTTAATTCGAACAATAATAATACTGTCAAGTAACTTTTGAAAGCTCATATTATGTCGTCCAGACAGTGCAAGCAAACACCTCTTCTCTCTTTTTTATTTAATTTTGTTACCAGGATTTAAGTGTGCAAGCACCGTTACATTCTTATCAGAATCGTAAAAGGTACAGCGACCACTAAAATTCCGGCACAAGGCAACAAATACAGCGTCGTCAAGAAGCAATAGTCCAACAAGGTAGAGGATTAGAGTTATTTTACAAAATTAAGTTTTATCTTTCCACTGAATATTACTACCCATCCATGCTATACTCATTTTAATCCCGCCAATGAGATAAGAGTGAAGCAAGCAAAATATAACTGCAGTTGCGTGAATAGCGAATGGAAAAATAACATTTAGTAAAAAGTACCCGCAGTTCTCCCATTTGAATTATAGTCCCGACCCACAATCTATACTATATGAACCCTACATTTAGTCTGCGTGCCCAGAAATGCAGGCAGAAGTTAATCAATAAGCGGTACTATCACGGTCCCTTCGATTCTTCACTTTGGGACTGGATCTGCTTCCTAGAAGTTTGTTCTCAATTTTTTTTTTAATCTCAATAAATAGGCTAGAATCATATGTATGAAATAAAGTGTCTCAAGCAAGTTAGACGTAAATAAGACGGTATGGAAGGGGACGCGAGAAAAAGACAGTGTTTTTGCAATTTTTAGGACAAAAAAATATTTTAGCCAAAATAAATAAAATATCGCTCCAATGCAAACAGAGAATTTTATTTTCTTGACATGGTGACCCCAAAATTTCTTGAATATCTGTCAAGGTAGTTCTGGAATTTAATGAGAATATTTTATCTTCATTTAAAAAGATTGCTAGATAATGCCACCATACTCATGACATATATTGTAGAACTGTTGATATCAACATGTGAAGAAAATTAACCTCTAATGACCTTTTCTCGCATCCCCTTCCATCCCACCTTAAGTAAACAAGAGAATTGTAAAACCCCCAAAAACCCTTCAATATTCGTGAGGGAGTAGAAATCCGGGACAGGTAGCTTCAGTCTAATTTTTATATGAAGAGCCTTTTAGAAAATACTTACATATTTCTCCGTGGCCAACATTGATAGTATCAGTGTTATTTTATATGTGACAGCTACATATCACATGACTTGATGTATGAATACGTTAAAGTATAGCTAGTAGCTTTTCTATCCATCAAAGAGGCTCTACCTATGAAAGTTCAACTGTAGATTCAGCGGTGCCCACTTGTGAATAATTTGACTGCAACATGAAACATTTATCACCTTCACCAGGGCTATTGGTTATTACTAACAGCCAGTGGTTATGTATATTAACCTGATTCATCGAATTAATCGCAACATATTCACTTTAAACGTATATAACATCTTGGAATATAGCTATAAAAAACAAATGAAATATCTGTCAACATTAGGTATCCTCAAGGCCTTGAGTGACTATAAAACAACTTGTAGTTCAAGAGGTACCAGAAATAGCTACTAACAGTTTTGTTCATAAAATGAGGATTATAATGTTTATTCCCCAACCCCCTCAATGAGTATAGCCCGAATGGGTACTAGGACGCGGTGAAAAATAAAGATAAAAATGTGTGTGAAGGATGATGATTATCAACGATTAAGAATTATTATTACTACTTAGAATCATGTGATTCAATTTCTACAACGATTCTATGTTTATTTAAGGTATATAGTTTACAATACAGACATCGAAGAATCTGTCATGTCTATGTGGACCACCGAATAACGAAGTTTGTGTGAATTACCCACAATATATAAAGACAAAAACCATTGCGGCCAAATGGATTTGGATTGGTTTTTGTGATTAAATTTAATTTGAAATAGAGAAACGAAATGATTGAATGGAACAGGTTAAATTTGTTAACTGACCCATTACTAAAAAATAAAATTAAAAATTATTTAAGGTGGCTTATAGGCTCCAGAGGGCTATCCATGGCTCAGCGGTAGAGCACCTTACAGACACAGAAAACTTCTGCTTACACACATACACACACACAAAATGAAAATTATGATAGTTATAAAATATCTGAAAAAGTTGGGTAGCAAAAATACCTTGTCATATGGAAAATATTTGAAAATTCTAAATATTTCGAGAAGAGCTCTAACGATTTGGTCGAGAATTGGTTTCGAGGGACTATTTTACACTATCAATAATAATGTATCTTTATTGATCAAAAATTAATTAATTTAAAGGTAGTTTACATACGACATTTTTTTAATTAGTTTTTTTTTAAATTGACCTTAAAGATTGAATTCAATCTGGGAATAATTTTTCATTATAAATAAGCATTCATTTTTATTTTTTACAAATAACAAATAATTTTAGAGTGCCGCAGTTAAAAAATAATAATTTATTTTTGAAATTTTGAATTTTGTTAAATATATTTGAACAATTTGATTTTAAAAATATATATATAAAGAGTGATTATTATGATTAACAAGATGTGTTTATTTTATGAGAAAAACATACATGAGGATAGGAGACTCAAAACTTCCTCGAAGCCAAAATACACAATAATTATGAGAAAGTTTGTGAGATTGGGCTCAAGTATGTGCGATTGTGTCGCTACATCTAATTGGGTTCATTTTCAAATAAAAAGTAAAGATTCGTTATAATATCGGGATCGATTGTTTCACGATCACAATACTTTATCTTGATATTAGAAAGTAATAAAGGATAGAGGGCCACAAAATGTATGAGAAAATAACTGAGGGAGAGCCCATAGTGTAAAAGTTTAAGAATCTCTGAGCTAGACGGAAAATTACAGTTTTATTGTGGTATGATTTTAATTTGTCTGATTTTATAAACAGCTGATCTGAGACCAGTGAACACGTTTTCCCATACTTTAAGAAAATACGATAGAATTGAAAAGTAATAATATAAAAGTGAAAAACACTATTAAATTGATCCCAATGTAGCTGTTTTCAACTTAAGAAGGACCGCAATTCAAAACGTACACTGGTTCAAACGTAAACGTGTATCTAATATACCGGTTAATCGGTCGTGTGATGGGCTCTTATGATTTCGTCTCACAAACCATTAACCGGGATGCTGATTTAAGCTTACGTTCGAATGAGAAAACGACTCGAAGTACGGTTTTCTGCATTCTTACGACAGCAACATTGAGGTCCCCCCTCCTCCCACTTTAAAATAATAATTTTCCAACTTAAAAAAGACATCGTAAAACGTGTTCACTGGTGTCATTTCCAATTTTCTAAGATAGACACAGAGTAGGTCTACTCATAACAAAAAGGCGATGGTCCAGAGTAAACCAAGACGACAGGCGCGGCCATACTTGCAAACAAATACCATAATAGCTCGTGCATTTACATCGAGAGTACAAGCACAATTTAATTAGGTCAAAACTATTTTCACAGTTTCCAAAACATTGAAATAAATTATTCTATATTAAGGTAGCAAAGAAATTAGGCTATATGGTTAGTTTCAAATCCCACATTTTTGTTTAACCTTGTCATATGATCAGTTTACGATCGGGAATATGTTGGCAAATTTAATTTTATATAAAATAACATCAAGACAACTTGGAAACCCCAGTAGCAATGGCCGACCGATCTAAGGTTTGTATTCAGGATAGCTACGCTTTATAAGTTTTGAAATTTCTTAACTTTCCCAGGTTTTCCAAACACCAGCCCAAATAAAAAATGTTTTTTTCAGTGAAAAGTTACACAACTCCAAAATCATGTTATTTTAATATTTTATGTTTGACGCAAGACACGGTCGGTAAAATTAGTCTAAATGACACCGTTGTCCGTGCAGGTTGTTTAGTGGAGTTACATCCGGCGCCGTGATGTAGTGGTGAGTGCACCTGGCTACGACCCTAGGGGTCCCGAGGTTGATTCTCTTTGGGTATTTTTATCTTAAGGGGAACTATCCCAAGGGTCGCCAGAAGTTGATGAATTAGTTTTGAATCAGATTTTTTTAAAGGAGTTAATTTTGTTTTCCATCTTAAGATGTCAACATAAGGCAAAATAGTTTGATACAGTGCTCAAGTTGAAGAAAACGTGTTCAAAATTTAATCATTTACTAATTATTAAAGATAGCAATTTGGTAATGATAGGAAACTTTTATTTAAACTATCTGAATGATTTTTTTTAAAGAACGAAAATAAGTCTCACTGATAACATTCTTTAAAGTGAAAATGGGAGAAACTTCGGGTTCAAACAGATTGACTGTGACGTGGGCGGCGGGGATTTGAATCGAATCCGATCGCATTAAAAATATTTCCCCACCCACTCTTACTCCAAATGTGATGTATCTAATATTTTTTTTAACGGCAATGGCGCAATTCCTTAATATTCATCCACATCCTCCTGTCCTTCAAGGAGCGCTAATGATAGTTGCTTTAAGGAATTGAGAGTAGGTGTACAATACCAATATGTTGTGTGTGTAATACGCTGTAAACAGTAGTAGGATTTTGACATCTACAATTTACAATAATTAAAGAGCAGTGGATGAGTAAGATGAATTTTAAGGTGCCTTGCCTCAATTTGTTTTAACTACAATAATGAGTCAGAGTAGAGAGCGGTATGATTTAGAGGAAATGTGTCCGCATTTGAGCTGAGGAAAGAAAATTAAATTAAACCACAGCAAGTCCAGTAGAATAATGTAGCCACGACCTCCCCCAACAAATCAAACTTGAGCTTGACGTTCAGTCCGCGTGCTTACCGAAGGAGGATTTTTTCCTTACTTTCACTGACATAACAAATCCATAATGCTAGATTAAAAAAATACTAGTTGTGATGAAATGTCGTTAGTAATATCTAAAACAAAGGTTAGTACCCGCCCAAACTAGCCTAACATAGTATAAGTAGAACCGACAAGAGTCAGCTCGGCGTCAAAGTAGTCGACAACATGTGTAGGAGGCTCTTGTTCGATGCCACGTGGTGCTGTCGAAGATGTGTGTTATTTGCAAGCGGGTTTGTCCTGTTTTCTATCATGGTGCCTACCTAGTTGACAGGACTGGGCGTGTAAAATTATACTTAGGCCTACTAGCTTTGGTTGTTAAGTTTTCTTAGCATGTCTAGCAACAAGGTTATTAATGACTTAACCTAAAGGGTAAGACGAGGCTGGTAAAGAGGAAACGCATGCGCATTTACACAGAGAGTCTAGATTTAAAATATAGAAAATATCCCTTAGGGCTCACCAGACAGATTTTAGCCTGACCTCGTCAAAAGCACCCCACATTATAGCGGGATCAACGCCTTAAAAAGTGGGACCACTGGTGTGGGTTAAGTTAGATTAGTTTGTAGGTCACGTGTTAAAAATAAGTGTTCATTTAGGGCTTGTTAAATCAGGTATATTAATATATATCAAACAACATAATTTTAAAAGGTGTTCACTTGTATTTTTACGTGTACAATTTTATTTTAAACTAACTCCTGCAGTAAAGCGTGGATTCGAGACGTTTTGTATAACAATTCTAAAGCGGACAGTTTGTGTGAGCATGACTGTACGTCATGGTTGTTGAGCAAGCCGGATTTACCTTGACGAAGTTTGCCCAGCCTGGATACATCTCAGGTTTAAAAAAAAGCATAACATAAAAAGAACTTAAGGAAGAAATTATTATTATTATTATTATTATTATTATTATTATTATTATTATTAGCACCGCGTCTTACTACCCGTTCGGGTTGTATGCACTTACGCAGTCAGAGGTGAAGGAAGGGTTTGGTAATCAGATAAATCTGTGCCGGGACCGAGGATTGAACCCCGGCCGCCAGCACAGAAGCCTGACAACTTACCCCTAGACCACCAGGTCACCTTAAGGAAGAAAGAACCATAACATGGACAGCAGAATCCTCGCGAGCAGGGCTGCCCAAAACTCGTCTATGTCCTTAGATAGCTCGGTAGCACGTCAGCCCTCACTCACTGCATGGTGTATACTCAACTTCATCAATGAAATTACCGTCTTTTTCTCTGATACTCTCTGATAATGTCCTAAAATTTCCGACTCAAAAGTATGTCACACCCTTCTACCCCCTTCCCCATGTTTTTTTATTAATCTTTTTTATGAATAATAATAAGAAGTTTAAAAATTTAAAGAAACAAGTTTTTTATTTGTACTAACGTAGTCTAGTAGGAATTATAAAATATATAACACAGCTTCAAACAAAAGAAGACAGTTTAGATCACATTATAATTTACTGACTATTATATTTCATATTTTGAGTAAAACATTTTCCTGGATTATTTTTTTAATTTACCAAATTTCCTACTTATTCCCATTTTTTCCCGACCACTTTCAATTCCCGATTAATTCCAATTTTCCCGGATTTTTCAGGATGGTAGAACTGCTGGCCCACTAAGTTAAAGAATCCGTGGTTTCATTCCCGACACTACTGAAACCTTTGTTTATGAAATAAAGATTTTTTTCCCCCCCACTTCTCCAGTGATGAATCAATGGTACCTGTTATAAACACGTTAGTTAGTAGGTCGTGTTCCTATACAACCAGTTTATTCAAAAAGTGCACTTTAAGTAACACTACTAAAATATGTCTTCAAGCGTAAGGATTTGTTTAGTGGCCGGTAGCAATAGGGTATAAGCAAACTAATGTGTATCCCTACGCATCAGTTTTTCCAAATTGAGATTTGGCCATTTTTATTTTACTAGCAGTTTGACCCGTTCTTTGCACGGTTAAGCATCACCAAAACTATATCAAATTAGAACGTTCAACATCCGGCTGCCCACTTTTTGATAGTTCCTCGTTGAACAATCCTGAGCTAAATATGGCAATCACAAAACATGTTAGTTAATAAATTAAAATATGATAAATAACATTACCTTTAATGAGTGCAAAAACAAACGTAAACCATTAACAACGCAGTATTTATATAAACATGATAAGAAAATAAGATAATCGAACTAATTAATATACATTGTTACAGAAATATGTTGAAAAAAAGCATTATATTTCACCAAAAAGCATAAATAAATAATTTACTACGTTCAAGAAATATATTGGATATCATTTTCCAAAGAGCATCACGGTTCACAGAACTATGTCGCCAAAATTTATTTATTTATTTTAGTTATTATGTCACTGCTAGATAGGTGCTAATTTATCCTTAGATTTTTATATTTGTTGTCGCCACGCTGATTGTTTCACTTTAAGATAATCTTTAGTTTCTGTATTAGTTTTTTTTTTATTTTTTTTTTGTTGCTACCTATACAAAATTCAAATTTTCTATCATATAGAGTTGTTTTTTTCTACTAGCTATTCCCGCCTCTTATTTTTAAATTCCAAGCTTTTCACCTTAACTTATTGTGGGGTTGTTCTTTTACAACTTTGGGAAATTTAAATTTTCTTCGATGCCAAAAAGACGATTTTATAATAATTTTGGAAGTATTTTAAGTGAATAGACCCCAACCCTTCCCCAACACCCTTTTTCAGTTCCCACATTCCCATTTTAAAATTTAAGATTTGTGAGATTATATTTTATATTATTATTATTATTAATATTATTAGCACCGCGTCTTACTACCTGTTCGGGTTATACGCACTTACGCTAATGTGTAATGGTAGGGTGATTGTGAGATGAAATGAAAGGACCTACAGTTTAACGTGGAATCCGAACCACGGTGGAGACCTGGCTATATCTTATAGTTACGGTTCATTTACTTGCTTGCCAAATTTAAATTTTAAGCCACACCGAAAAGTAATGTCATATAATAGTTGTCTCAATTTCGAGTTCTTCCATTTACTGGACTTCAATTTTGAAAAATGATATGTTCAGACGTCATTTGGTTCTCCGGGAAGTTCTATTGACTAAAAGTTAAACTTTCATTTTAAATCACACTAGAGTGCTTTTGATATTAGGTTTAGGAATCTTCATCAATTACTGCTTCTTCATATTGAGATTTAATTATCAGTCTTTAATGGTTGTTTGGGTTGGTTCTTATATCCCCGTGACAAATATAAATGTTCTACAATATTGAAAAGTAATTTATTATTTTAGTTTTGTAAACTTTGAAACCCCCTTCCCATTTCCCTTTATAAATAGTATATATTTAACATTTTTTGTAATTGGGGTAATCCCTCTACATTCCTAACAATTAAAAGGTTTGTTTTCTTTCTTATTTTCTTTAGATTCTCTCCATTTAAAATCTTCAGACGATGTTTATTTGAAGTGGTCTTTATATTTTTTTACTTAATGTCAGTTTTCTACCACATTGGGAAGTAGTTGTTTACTATTAATTTTTGAAATTTTGAGGCCGCCTCCCCTTTTCTCCAATTCGATTTTAAAAAAATCAAATTTTAAGATTTGTTAACTAATCTGAAGTTTTCTCTCTATCTGTCTGCCATTTTTTTTTTTAACTCATCTAAAAAAATTCAAATTATAAGACCCATATCTACGAGCCCCATTTTGAAATTTCCCTATATTATATTTTGTGGTTGTATGGGGTAACCCCGCTACCTTCCTGCCAAGCGAAATGTCAAATTCCCAGGCCCAGGGGCTGCGGAAATACGGTGATGAGTGAGTGAATTTTGCCTTTTATTATATAGATAGATAAATAGCAGAAGTACTCAGCGTTGCTCGGTGTAAACCACACAATGGATTACGTGATTACCCCGGGCAAAGCTTTTCTTTGCTTAAAACAGACAGAATAATATTTCTTCACTTTATTTCTTCCAACCAAGTTTTTAACCAATTTAAAAAAAAAATCAAATAAAAGTTTTAAACTTCAGGCCTCTGCGTGCGGTAGATATCACGCAATGCTGACAGTCCCACAAACTCTTCAGTTTATTAATGAGTTGAAACGGTGGAGACAGACAAGTGTGTAGTGTCTAATCTAAGCATTTCAGATCATGCCCTACCCTGTAAGCGATTAACAGAGGCATTTCAGATAATACCCTTACTGTAAGTAATTAACAAAGGCACTTCAAATAATACCCTTCCTGTAAGTAATTAACAAAGGTAGTGTTCAAATAATGCCCTTCCTGTAAGTAATTAACAAAGACATTTGAAATAATAGCCTCCCTCTAAGTAACTAACAAAGGCAGTGTTCAGATAATGCCCTTCCTGTAAGTAATTAACAAAGGCAGTTCAGATAATACCCTCCCTGTATGTAATTAACAAAGGCAGTGTTCAAATAATACTCTCCCTGTATGTAATTAACAAAGGCAGTGTTCAAATAATACCCTCCCTGTTAGTAATTAACAAAGGCAGTTCAAATAATGCCCTCTCTGTAAGTAATTAACAAAGGCAGTTCAGATAATACCCTCCCTGTATGTAATTAACAAAGGCAGTGTTCAAAACAATAATTCCCTCCCCTGTAAGTGATTAGCAAAGGCATTTCAGAGCATGCCCTCCCCGTCAGAAGTTAACAAAGGTAGTTGAAATAATGCCCTCCCCTGTTAGTGATTAACAAAGGCAGTTCAAAGCATGGCTTCTTAAGTAAGCAAGCTATTAAGTCAGTTCTTCACCTCTATATTTTTATCGGCAATGAAATTATTCGTCATGTTTGTAAATTCCGATAGAAATAAGTTAGAACAAAAGACCACCCAACAGAGAGAAGGCAATCTTGATAGATTTTGCTCCAAACGTGTCGATGGTCTATAAAACGATTGACGTTAACTAGGCTACAGCACACAATTCGCAGTTAAAACTTCCAGAACTCGTAAAAATTGTTACGACCGCGACTTTCGTCTCCGAGTGTATCGGATGGCAAAACGTGGAAACTGAACCTTGCATGGAGGGGTGAAAGGGGTCCTTGACTGCAAGAATAGTTGGGAGCGTTAGCATGTCAAACTGGTGACTGGCGTTTGCTTGATGTGAGCCGCTGGGGTAAATGGGTTCAGCTTTACCGACGGTACAACACGTGCATTTGCACGAGGCAAAAATGTGGGAAATTGAAAAATAATAGGAAAATTATGTATTTAAAATCGCGGTGGGAACAGAAATTCCTTCTTCAAATTCCCTGACTTTTCCAGGTTTTCCAATTATTATTTTTATTTTTCCCTGATCATGTTTTACCCGTTTATTTAAGTGTTGGCCAATAAGTATGGATCAATCTTCAATGGCACACATGTTTGAAATGATATTGTCTTGCGACCTGCACTGGTGAACACGTTGACAAAGGTGTCAGTCCCAGTGATTGGAAGGTGCATGCTCATATGCACGTAATTTGTTTTAAGGCTAACAAGGAACGCATCTGAACAGTGGAGATATACAATATTGTTGTTACTTTAGTTTTGTGTTCATTACTTATGCAAGTGAATAAGTAATGAAATACATGATCGGATACTGTCTCGTGAATTTGATTGAGCCCTCCCATTCCATCTAAACCTAAACAAAGTTTACACACATGTGCATTAGATGACCTTGGTTCAGGTTAATAAAATAATCAAAGCAACACAATGTGTTTGAAGGTTATTATTAGTTCACATTATCTGTAATTGCCATAATATACAACATTGGAAATGAGTTAATATAAAAAAATTAATGTTTCTCTTGTTTTTATAAAATAATGAAAATGCCTAATTTTTCACCCCTGTTACATGGTCAAATTCCCTGACTTTTCCCTAATTTTGTCTTAGCTTTCAAATTCCCTGACTATTCCATATTTTCCAGGTTTGTAGCCACCCTGAAAAACTATTATATTAGTCCTCCCTTATCGGGTCTTTCTCCAAATCCCCTAAAATAACATAATTGTCAACCCTTCGTAAGTCATAATTCCATACTGACGGGTTGGCAGCACTAGGGGGACACAGCTGATGAGCTGAATGTTCAGTTTTTCTTAGTGCAAATCATTAAGTTGATTTTATGCAAAGCTATAGTGATAATTGTTTTTATTTCTTGTTTTTCTTGTTATACAGCAATACAGTGGTCCAGTAATAAATGAATCCTATAATGTTTTGTTTTGATTATTAGGCTTTAAAACCAGTTTTAGGTTAGCCTGCAAATATATATTTATGTCTGATTAAAAAAACAATCAAAATATAAAAAGAAAGATTAAAAAGAAGTTGGTGACCTGGTGGTCTAGGGGTAAGGTGTCAGACTTCTATGCTGGCGGCCGGGGTTCAATCCTCGGTCCCGGCAAAGATTTATCTGATTACCAAACCCTTCCTTCACCTCTGACAAGACATCTTGTGAATGTGGGGAATGCCAGGCCTCCACCGTGGTTCGGATTCCACGTTAAACTGTAGGTCCTCCATTTCATCTCACAATCACCCTACCATTACACATTAGCGTAAATGCGTATAACCCGAACGGTTAGTAAGACGCGGTGCTAATAATAATAATAATAATAATAATAAAAATAAGTTTTGTTTAATCTAATTGGTAAAGTCAACTATTCATTTTTGATTCCGGTATAGCTTATTGTTTTATTTTGAAATCCACCAGCGATTTTTTTTAATGGGCGAAAACTCTCAAAATAGCGGTAGTCTTTCCTAGAATAAAAAATGATGAATTAAATAGACAAGCTATTTTATTTGATAGTTACGATTATAGCCGCATTTCAATAACAAAGTCTTAAAATTGAAAAATGACACCTGGACATGGGAATAAATCCCGGGACCCCTGAATTGACGTAATAAGCCACAAGTCCTGGGCTCAATTACCGTGTCCGGAAGTGAAGAATGGCCCTGAACACGGGACTATTCTTGGATAGCTAAGTGGTTCGAGCATTAGCGTACTAAACCCGGGTTCTATTCTCGTGTCAAGGTGTCATTTGTCAATATAGAGAATATAAAATAAAAAGGGGCAATTTTCTCAAAACCATATTTATATATTATGTAAAAATATATATTTGTGAAAATTGTGAAAATTAGGAAAACTACTTTAGATTTCGATAGAAAAAGCAAGAGAGCATATTAGTAAGTATTTTCCAGGGGAGCAATATTATTTTTCTTCGTGTCTCAATTCGTTCACTTTATTAAAACATCCCCCGGCAATTTGAGGTCACCCGATGATATTCTATGGGATATATTCAAATCTTAAAAAAAAAAAGGAAAAAGGTTTTTGTTAAAAATTCTACTTCTTTTTAATATTTGGAAAACACCACCATCATTTTGTAGATTTTGAGCTTTTATTTTATTTTGCAGTGTGTGTGTGGGGTAGTGGGGGTGGGGGAGATGAGGTTGGGGCACTCGTTTTTAAGTTTTCACACAGGGAGACGTAAGGCCTAAAGCCGGCCCTGACTTGGGTTCCAATAACGCTTTATACGTACACGAATGTGTGTGCATTTTCTTTCAGTCACTATAATAAAAACATTTTATTAAAATTGCAACGTAATGTAATGATATTTTTAGACACATACACATTCTGAAAATGTGTCACTATGAAGGAGTTAAAGGATTTCAGACTAGAATAATAAGCTATTGGGTTGTGCGATCCAGTTAGATTTTGGTGAGATCATATTGAGCCATTAAAAGATTACCTTACACCAGTACAATTTAAAATTACTGTTGAGAGACTTTTATTTTAGTTTCTTCTTCCTATAACGTAATCGAATTCTCGCACATGCGCATAACCATGACTCAACTTTAGCGAAAGATGCGCGGTAGGGGGGTGGAAACTGGAAAGATAACACTAAAATCATATGATGACCTTGATAATTGAGATTAATAAGTTCTCAACTGGAGCAAGCGTGTAAAAAGAGATTCACGGTGAGTATCAATTGAAAGAAAAATGTTAGGGGTGTTGTAAATAAAACTTGCGTATTTAATTAGTGAATATGTGAAATTACCCAAATTTGACTAAGTACCTGACTTTTCCCAACTACAGGTCGCTGATATACACCCTGTTATTATTATTATCATCATCATCATCATCGTAATCAGTTTATAAGTCCAATCTAGCATCTCTGAATGTATAGTACTATACACACGTGAAATAAAACTACTCTATAAAGTTTTTGGCAGAACTGTCTACTTGACCTTTTAAATAATAATTGTGGTCAGTTTTTGTTTATTTAAATGAGGTTTAATGATATCTAAACTGTCGATCTCGGTGGTCTTGGGGTAAAGCTCTCACCTCAGGACCCAATAATCGTGGATTCAAATCTAGCCGGGGTCAAATGATTTTTTGATTTAAAAAAAAAAAAATCCGTAGCATAACTTCATTCGGAGGGAAAGTCGGTCCCATGTATATTTTGGTATGTAAACAACGCTGGAAGGCACATGAGAATACTTTTTCCGGCAAAATTGGTAGGTCCTTTCGATCTCATTCATAGAAATTCTCGTGTGCTGATATGATCGGTCAGTTCAGAGAGTGCATGATAAATAAACTTGAAATCAAAACTGCTTACATTATGAAAATAGCTAGAGGATTTTATTATACTAAGCTAATTTTTATAATTTGGTCAATTAAGGTTGTATACCTAGTATTCTTGCAGGAATAATATAAAATATACATCAATTTTAGCCGTAATTTGATCTTTTCATAGTGAATATACTATCTTAAATTTTAGTTACCCAATTTGTTAAAATTTCTTAAAGAAATACTATATTTTACTTAACGTCTCTTTATAACTAATCAAAACTTTTTATTTACTAAATTCAGTCATTTTATTTGCCATAAATCAGTGTCTACTTATAAGACACCATAATTATCACTCATTAGAATTGATTTTTAATAATTCTAGTGTTCATTTCTAGTTTATAAACTTTACTTTACACTTTTCTAAACTCCCAAAGAAGTGTGAAGTTAAACTTCAACATAAAATATACAATATTAGTATAAACAATGTTTGTTCTGTATGTCTATTTTTTAAATAAATATTTTAACTACAGTTTTTATAAATAGGCGTTATTCCATCACTCGACTTACAAGCCAATTTTATCTAGTAGAGTATGCCTAATTGTAGACGTCCATTCCTAGTGCCTTAGTATTTACTTATTGTTTGGCAAGACTTAACACTTTTGCAAATCATATTCTTTAAATTGAAAAATGACACCTGTACACGAGAATCGAAACCGGAACCTTTGGCTTAGTACGTCAATGCTCTTACCCCTAGGCTATTCACGAGTCTTGAGTTCTATTCCCGTGTTCAGGTGTCATTTATCAATTTAAAGAATACGATATTTAGATGCAGCTATAAACGTACCTTACATAACTATAATAGATTGGATATTCCAATTTTGCAAATAGTAAATACATTCAATCATCATAGCCCAGAATCAAACTAGGCCACTCTAACCACCATGACCTCCCCATCACCAGCAAACCAGATTAGACGAGTCTGAAGCCTTAGCCCGCGTACCCAACGATGTGGAATATCAGAGGTCATTCACTAACACTTGTATTTTCTCTTTGGCAAAATACAAATTGTTTATGTAATTTGACTATAGTTGTTAGTGGTTGTTTTTTTTTTGTTGTTGTTGGTACCGACCATAGTCTACTCACATGTTGTGGGTGAGTCTAAAGCCGCGTCCCCGCTTAGTCGGTATTGCCGATCAACAAAGTCGGTCGATAATCATCAACCTTGTCGATTTACAATGTCGACTCAGTGGGAGCGCAACAAACTGGGCTAGAACCCTAGACTTTCAGCTCAAGAGTCAGCAGCACTAACAATGCGACGGTCAATCCGTAATCAGCCTGCATTATGTCACAGGGTGAATTCCACGCAATGCAAAGTACAGGCCGAGAAAGAGCGTTATAGAATGTAAAGCGAGGGGAGAGGAACAGAAAAGAGGGCACAAAAACGAGAGCTAAAAACAATGGGGAAGGAGGAGAGAGGGGATGAGAGGTTGGGGAAATAACGTACAAGAGAATATTGGGTAGGAGAGGGTAGTAGAAACGAGAGGCGAGTTCGAATGAGAAACAACGACGAAGGGGAGTAAAGAGAAACACAAGAACGAACAGAGGTTTATAAAAGAAGTAGCGATTAGAGGAAGAGAAACTTTGGGTTGTTAAAAAAAGAGCGAGCGAACGGGTGGATTTGGTTGGAAAGGGGAGTGAGTATGGGGGTGAGGGGAGGCATATATAGAGGACTGTGGAGCAGCGTATGTGTTTAAAGAGGACGGTGATAAAAACCAAGAGAAAGGAAACGAAGCAGCGGAGAGAGAAAAGAGAAGAGCTCTAGCGCTGGACGAGGGAACTCACTATCAACTATCGACCGGTCGACCCCAACGGCGGAAAACAAGACTAAAAAATAAAATAAAAAATAGCGCGCGCTTGGAAGGAGTTTTCTAGTCGTGCAGGTGGGATAGGGTGGGTGGTGGTTGGGAGGGAGATGCACGCTACCGACTGCTCTGCCACGAAGTACCTCTCCACCTAGACGACAAAAACCACACTTGCAGGCAAGTATGACTACCTAAAGGGTAAAAATAGGTTTTACAACCCTTAACTTGAAACTTGCATTTTAAATAAATTGGCAAACGGAACGCTGAGAAACTTACCCCCTCCGCGCCTTACGATCCGCATACTATACTAATTGGGTGAGGGTGAAGTAGGTAGAATTTTAGAATAAATGTAAATGCATTTGCTTCCGAGAACCAGGAAACATTTTTTTTAACATTTCAGTACACCTGGTCAGGATTCGAATGCCGACCTCGTCATCGGTATACCCAATGATATTGACACTTTAGTCCCTGTGTTCATCTATGTAGGTAATAGAGGTATTACCATGCATGGGGCTAAACGTGTATTTGAAATAATGTACAATTGTATTAATTGTCCTAAATGTGCTTTACACAAGATATGTAATTATTATAGTTGCTATGAATCCACTATTTTACGAATGAGAATCTTTATTTTACCTACAAATCCCGAAACCTAATTTGAATCAAAGTCTTAGAAAAAATGATGAACATTAGAGAAAAATGAAATAGTAATTAAGGGTTTATATCGTTTGGGTGCACTAGAACACTATTCAAAAACGTTTAACGTTTAGTTTGAATCTTAAGATGTAGATTTCTAGGACAATAGTATGAAATTTATAAAACAGTGATCCATATTATGTAAAGACATAATTAAATTATATCATATTCAGGACTCAAACAAATAGTGTTGTGTGTTTGTTTAAATTATTATTTTTTCGTCACCGCATTTTCCTACCTGTTCGAGTTATGAGCTAACATGAACTAATTACGATACTGTGTTAGAAATGAGAAAGGTTAAAAAAAAGGGGGGTCGTATGCAAGAACTTCACTAAGTGGATGCTAAGTGAACACTAGCGTGGGTTTGCTTGAGTCATCATGGGTTAAAATGTGGACCGATAGTGTGCTTGGGACCACACTATCGGTCCACTAAGCATTCACTAACGTTCTTGCATACCGCCCTTAAACCATTCGACCATTGAAGCGAGTGAAAAAACTATTAGACTGATCCCAATTTCCTTATTGTCGAGTGAATAATCCATAAGACCGTCCTTCGATATAATATTCCGGTGAATGGGTCGACGAAATTGGGGGTTTCTTCTGGGGCCGTAATGGTTAAAAATGGTTGGTGTCTGCGGAGACAGCGCAACATGTCACTACTGACTAGTTGCAAACTGGCGCCATCGTAGCAAACTGGCAAGGTCTTTGAACTTTATGCAGACGAAGTATTCTTTCAAGCTTGATTGGGAAGGGTTTTTAAGACTTGAGGGTGGGGGGGGGGTCCTGGATTACAGTTAAAAGCTCTTTCAGAGAGAGGAAGTGACGACACGTGACAGTGGAAAACTGGGTTCGCACCTCGGGTAACGTGTCAGGCGCGAGGACCTGAATGAATTTTATATTCGTCTGGCCCTTTCCACTTACGAATCGGTTAGAATTATTCGTGGCTTATTAAATCTTAGGCCACTCAAAAGGTTTTGGATATTCAAGAAGTGGTTTGTTATTTTAAAATATGGTTTACCCAAAAATGTAGATAAAATATATCAACACGTCCCTATGAAATTAAAAAACCTTACCTTTTAAGTTTTATAGCTAAAAAAATATGTGAAAATGTCCTAGCTCATATAGAACAACGTTTTACGCGAAATGCCACAGTTTTGAGATCAAATTATAAGTATTATTTGGAAACGAAAAGCTATCCTTTATCCAAAACATAAAGTAATTAAGAGAGTCACAATCACACAGCTTAACATTTTAAGATAATAATTGGAGATTGAATTAGTAGTTTTGACGCTTCAGAACTGCTATTTCCATAAGAAATACCGCAGTGTGCGAGACCCTTAATAAAACATAAACTAGCCTAACATCCCCCGACATTTCATCACTTTGACTAGATTTTAATGCGGCCGCATAGGTTAGCGAGAAAGTACCAATCGGTGTCAGGTCACAAGGCTTAACATACAATGGTTTGTGTGTTTTATGGAACTACTACTCTATTCTGTCCAAGCTTATACTCCCTTTAGCCTTTTACCTACAATCACCATTTGTCATGTCATTAAGAGGGGAAAAGAAAGCTACGAGACTTATTATCTCAAGGAAAGAGGAAAATTCACTGCTATTTACCATACATCTTAAAATGGCATGTTGTGAGCCTATCGAAAATATGCTATATTTGTTAGAGAAAGGTTAAATGTAGAGCCATTTTTCATCAAACTTAGTCTCGTAGCTGCGCAAATATGTTTAAAAAGTCGTTGAAAATGAGCTAATGTTATATTTTCAAGAATTATTTTCTATTAATAAAACTCAAACTATAAGGTCATTAAGGAAAAAAGCCATGTTGGAATATTTAACTTTATTTTAGCGTGAACTATATTTTTAAATAACGCATTGTATAATTAAATATCGGGTTAGAGCTGAAGATTTTCCAGGCAATTTTTCGCTTAGCGAGGCGGCCCCCTTAGGTAGGTAATCATTACAGCAAAACGAGTTAATATATAGTTATTTATATTTTCAATAGAAAGTTTCTAATTCAATTAGTATAGTGTAGATTGTAATTGAGCCTGTCCCTACTTTGAATACAACTTGACATCTGTTTATGTTTGTTTTTCATGTAGTACTCAACTTGCAAGTCTAGTATTTATGTTTATTCCCAATAAGATGTATCTATCCAAGGTCGTAGAAAGAGGGGGAACAGTGGTTCCAGATCTGCCTCTCCCCCTCCTGGAATTTAATAATACCCCCCGACCCCCCTAGAAAAACTTTAATTTGCAAAAGATAACATTGTC
>CABFVZ010001320.1:168513-213264 GCA_902151445.1 Timema monikensis
CGGTGAAACCGCAGGGAGCGCTAAAGACGAGGAGGTTCATCAGTACTCACTGTTAAAAACCAAACACGACCAAGTAAAAACGTCACAATAAATTTGAAAACATGTTTTTCCCTACTTTTATCGATTGCTTACATTAAAAGAAAGATATACTTGGAAAATAGTTTTTTTTAAAGAAAATTTGATAAAGCACACACAAAATTTCAATAGGTTTTTAATAAGACTCAGCCTTAAACTCTGAGTGAAGAATTACCCCGAGCACGACTTAATGCTGAATAGCTCAGGGGTAGAGCATTAACGCGCTAAGCCAAAAGTCCTGAGTTCGATTCCCGTATGCAGATGTTACTTTTAAATTAATTTAAATTAAATGAAAGGTTTATACGGTTAGTGCCGTAATTACAATGATTTGCAACCTGTTTGTTGATATTCATTAATTATAAGGTCGACACAAAAACTTTTTTTAGAAAATTTCCCATATAATCCTAATAATCACGTAAGGAAAATCTTTCTAAGCTAAATAGCCCTAAAAAATTCCCCCAGTCAGCGGGAATATGGGAACGAAGTGCTCGAGCGACGTTAAGATTTAACACACCATGACTTCTCATGATATATCTCCATTACATTTATTTTCGAGGTATGCCAAATTTACAAGATTATTAAAATCCGTAGAAAACAGAGGAACGGTATATCTGCTCTAGTGATAACGTTTTAGAACCGCGGCCCAATAAGTAGGACACACTTTCTACACCCACCTAGGCATGATGGACATAGCTGTGGGTGGGGTGGGGAAGAGTTTAAAGTTTAATTAATTTTAAGTTGGTGACCTGGTGGTCTAGGGGTAAGGTGTCAGACCTCTGTGCTGGGGTCCGGGGTTCAATCTTTGGTCCCGTTACAGATTTAACTGATTACCAAACCCTTCCTTCACCTTTGACAAGACGTGTATTAATCACAACTTGTTAATGTGGGGAATGTCAGGCCTCCACCGTGGTTCGGATTCCACGTTAAACTGTAGGTCCTTCATTTCAATCTCACAATCACCCTACCATTACACATTACCGTAAGTGCGTATAACCCGAACGAGTAGTAAAACGCGATGTTAATAATAATAATTATTATTTTTAATACTTTTTCAAAAAACGTATCTATTTCTCATTGAGTCGTATGCGAAATGAGTGCACTTGTTTAAGATATATGTATATTAAGTCAATGAAGTCCACACACACCACAGAGATAAACATTAAAAGTGAAACCCATACCCGTATATTATGCACCTTAATTTTTCCTGCTTTTAATTTTGGTTTTGATTTTTACCCTCTTCCATTTTTTTCTTGAGTTCCTATTTTCAAATAATTAAGAAATCTTTCACATTTCAAAAATTTTTCCCGATCCATCAACAATCGGCTTACGACTCTCAGTGCTATAGCATCATGATTACAATATTAGAGCCTATCTTTTTTTTTAAATCAAAATATCTGTACAGTCGACGTGATAAAGTTTTAAAACTTTGTTGTTTTGTAAAGGAATAGGTTCCTTGGAACTAGTACTAAACCAAGAAAATAATATTACAACGTTGCATTATCATATAAAGTGTTTATAACGCCAGGGGAAAACCGCAGCGGTCCTAGGCATCAGACCAACATAGCATTTAATGATCCATCGCCATTCACGTGGAGGTCGCGGTTCAAATCCTGACTTGGTGTGTTGAGAGTTATTTTCCTTTTTCTTTTCTCCCTCCTAATACAAGCGTATCATCCCTCAGATACCCCCCTTCCCCCACACACCAGCAATCACGCGGTATAAGGTTCACAATACACTAGATTGCTGATGACGGATAGGTCAGGGTTCGAACCCCAGCGGCGTGTATTGAGGTATTTTTCACTATATGGCTTCCCACTCACCCTCCGGGAAAATGTGAGTACATTTATTTTAAATTCCACCTATCTCGTCCCTACCACATTAGTGTAAATATACGGGTAGTTCTGACGAATAGGAAACACGAAGTACGTTTGTAGATCGTTGCAGCAACAGCTGCATGGTATCACTCTAAAATTTATCTTAAACTTTTTACTGGCAATAATTTTACAGAATGTGGCCTCACTCGACTTTATGGTTGAAGGTTTACTCATCAAAAGCTATTATCAACTTTACAAAGAGTTTAAGCATTTGTTTTTTAATTCTAACCAGAACATAATATAAATTTTACCCTTCACACGACAGTGAGAACTTTAAAAACGACTCCTCTCTCGGCTCTATCAGTTTATCTCAGCCCCAACAGTTTTGTGGGGGGTGGAACAAGGGTTTCTTAAGGTGCGTATTCACTTCAGCATTTTACTCTGAGCGAACAGAACGAACCGAACGCGCACGAACGAATACTCAGGTGAATACGCGCACCTTTAGAAAATTAAATAAATACAAAAATAAATATTTTATTTACTGCTATTCAATCATACGCGTCAGAGTTTCCATGGTGATGCATGATGTAAACAAAGAATGATTGTACAGATTGTTAAAATCAGTTCTGCCGTTTTATCGTAAATTTAATCACCAGAAACGGGCTTATTAAATATATAAAATATAATATATTTTTTCTCCTTCAAATGTCGGAACATTAATATTAATAAGACAATTTCCTAAAGTAACTTTTAATAACCGATAGTAAAAATAATAATGACAATAAAATATGTAAACTAAAAAAAAAAGAACTAAAGGCAAGTCTGAAATGTTTTGTTTGAAAAAAAAAGTATAGAGCAATGGTTGTCCAAGTGGTGGCCCGCGGACCGGTGTTGATTCGCAGCTGACAGGTAATAAAGAATAGACAGGTCAAAGTGCAGGTCATAGTTTATAGTTCCTAACGAAAATATGATTTGATCTTAATTTTTCTTAAATTATAATATCTTGTTAAGTGCATTCAATACAAAAAATAATTGCTTAGGTTACCGCGTCCACTAGCTTTTAGTAAAATAATAATAATGGATTTAAAAAATGTACGTCTTCACGTCTTACTATCTGTTCAGGTTATAAGCCTATGTACTAATTTTATGCTAATGGGTCAGGGATTTGGAAGAATAAATTTAGAAGAAATGCACCCGAATTTGCGTGGAGTGAAGTGGAAAACCATTTAAGAAAACCCACATTCAGTGCACCCGACCAGAATCTTCCACTCTTCGGCAGTCTAGTCCAACACGAGAGTAGCGCGTTAGATCATACGGCCACCGAAGCGGATATTAGAGATAATGGAGGAAAGGAAATGGGAGATAAATAAAACAGAACTGTTTATAGCTGAAGGCAATTCGCGAGATTCAGGTAATTTACAAAGGTCAATTTAATCTCAATTCACTTGACCCCTTAAAACTCACTAGTAACAATACAACAGACCCACCTCGGTGGACACGCGGACGTCTGGTTTTCCTATAGCGGGAGGTCAGGAATCGAATCCCGGTGGTGTGTTATTTATTTACCGCTCTTTCTCCAAGCGAATGCGGATACACCTTTGAATCATACCTTCTTAATCCTCTACCCCTTAAGTGTAGATATCCGGATAGTTCGAACGAGCAGTAACACACAGTGCAAAAAAAAAATCCCATTAAGGTCTTGTGGCTTTTATATACAGCCCTTATGACATTTAAATCAATCCTCAGCGAAGGACTATTTTTAATTAGTATGATCAATAAAACTATATTATAGACAGATAATCTAAGATTTAAGGACGAGGAAAATATTTCAAAGGAAGTGGAAAGTGAACGGGAAACAAACTCACAAAGATAAATCGGATGTAGTCGAACTCGGTGTCCTTGGGGTAAAGTGTTTGCCTCTGGACCCGATGTTTGTGAGTTCAAACCCAGCCGGGGTCGACGGATTGTTCTTGAGTGATAAAATCCGTAGCACAACTCCCTTCGGAGGGGAAGTAAAGCCATCGGTCCCATGTCGAGTGTGCCATGTAAAATAACCCTAGAAGGCCCTTCCACCCTCACTCATAGAAATTTTCGTGTGCTTATATAATCGGTCGGTTCAGAAAGTGCACGTTAAATTACCTCAACTAAATAAATCAAATATAGAAAAGCACTCATTGTTCTCTAACATAAACCCATCAAATAGTGTGTGTGTTGAGGAACAAACTGGTTAGAGGGATGGGGTTGGCGGGGGGAGGAAAATTATTTTAATGTTAAGGTTGGCTTTAGCTTTTTCTAATAATTTTCCAAGGGAAAGGGAATGTTTAGTAAAAATGAAGTATTGACATATCTGGTCTAGAGCAGATCCGACTTTAGTGACGCATTCAACCACCAAGCGCTGTAGTATATACATGCGTATGAGAAGAGAAGTGGAATAGATGTGCAACTCATTAGAATAATGTTTCTGGTGTTAACGCCCGTCTTTAAATTGAAAAATGACACTTGGACACGGGAATCGAACCCGGGACCTTTGGCATAGTACGCCACTGAATTATCCAGGAATCGCCCCGTGTCCAAGGTCAATGTCCACTCATATTCACCTTACCGAGTCGAAGGTGGCGGCTGCCTTATCTCATAGCTCGTGATTTTAATTATTGATCACACATAATTATGTAATGTCTGTTCACGGTAGGAATTGACTTCTGAAAGGCCTTTTTCCCTACCATAAATCTATTAAATAGTAGGATATTGGTAGGAAAAAAGACCTTTCAGAGAGTAATTCCTACCGTGAATGGAATATAGCTGACGACTTTCGCAAGTCTATCACAGACTCCGCCCTAAAATACGAATGAGCACGGGACTATTCCTGTATAGCTCAGAAGTTATATAACATTGGCATACTAAGCCAAAGGCCAAGGTTTCAATTCCCGTTTCTAGATGTCATTTTTCAATTAAAATATAATATATATTCAGATGCGGCTATAACCATAATCATTAAATATATTATTATTATCACCACGTCTTACTACCCGTCCGGGCTATACGCACTTACGCTAATGTGTAATGGTAAGGTGATTGTGAGATGAAATGGAGGACCTACAGTTTAGCGTGGAATCCGAACCACGGTGGAGGCCTGGTATTCCACACATTCACAAGTTGTGATTAATACACGTCTTGTCAGAGGTGAAGGAAGGGTTTGGCAATCAGATAAATCTGTGCCGTGACCAAGGATTGAACCCCGGACCCACAGCACAGAAGTCTGACACCTTAACCCCAGACCATCAGGTCCCCCTAAATATAGTAGCTTTACTATTTAATCCGTCCTTAGGATAAATTAAACTAAGTGTAAACTTTAAACTTGGTAAACAACATTGCATTCGTCCAATTTAAATAGATTTTTATCCAGAAAAAGTAAAATTTTCCGAAAACTATTAAGGGAAAATTCTCCGTCTTGCATCTCTAGCCATCTACGAGGGTTGGGAGACATTTCGCAATGACGCGAATGTACTCGAACGAGTCAAATTGGTTCTAGTGGACTCTGATCCGAGATCCGTTGAGACGATTGTTTTACCCGCGTGGTTCTAGTGAACTCTGATCCGAGATCTGTTGAGACGATTGTTTTACTCAAGTGGTTCTAGTGAACTCTGATCCGAGATCTGTTGAGACGATTGTTTTACTCAAGTGGTTCTAGTGAACTCTGATCCGAGATCTGTTGAGACGGTTGTTTTACTCAAGTGGTTCTAGTGAACTCTGATCCGAGATCTGTTGAGACGGTTGTTTTACTCAAGTGGTTCTAGTGAACTCTGATCCGAGATCTGTTGAGACGGTTGTTTTACTCAAGTGGTTCTAGTGAACTCTGATCCGAGATCTGTTGAGACGGTTGTTTTACTCAAGTGGTTCTAGTGAACTCTGATCCGAGATCTGTTGAGACGGTTGTTTTACTCAAGTGGTTCTAGTGAACTCTGATCCGAGATCTGTTGAGACGGTTGTTTTACTCAAGTGGTTCTAGTGAACTCTGATCCGAGATCTGTTGAGACGGTTGTTTTACTCAAGTGGTTCTAGTGAACTCTGATCCGAGATCTGTTGAGACGGTTGTTTTACTCAAGTGGTTCTAGTGAACTCTGATCCGAGATCTGTTGAGACGGTTGTTTTACTCAAGTGGTTCTAGTGGACTCTGATCCGAGATCTGTTGAGACGATTGTTTTACTCAAGTGGTTAAGTATGAATAAAAATGGCGGAAGTTTTTCTACTGAGCTAGTTATCGCAGATGCATTTATGGTGCTGATTGGGAGAGCACCGAGAAGTGTTGCAGACAATTTAGAAATCCCGGATTATTCATTAAGTGGTTTGATATTTTTAAATTGTTTTCACCAAAATACTGACAAAAGTTGTAACCAGTTAAAGTTTAAGGTGTTAATTTAAAAGAAGTGTAATAATTTACTTAAAACCCTATAAGGCAATCCCAATTATCTTACAATTTTCTGTTGTGAATCTTTCAAAACATGACTTTATTTAATTTTTGCCAAAAAATATTAAACAACTTCTTAAATAATGAGGAATTTCTAAATGTTTGCGACACATCTCACCCTTAGGGCGAATACACAGCTTTTTGTGGAGGTACTCTTATCTGAATGCACAGCTTTTTGTGGAAGTACTCTTATCTGAATACACAGCTTTTTGTGGAGGTACTCTTATCTGAATACACAGCTTTTTGTGGAAGTACTCTTATCTGAATACACAGCTTTTTGTGAAGGTACTCTTATCTGAATACACAGCTTTTTGTGAAGGTACTCTGACTTATCTCTTCTTTATTCCCTTCCTTATAAACGTATGTATCAATGTGACTGGGATCCAACACTATTAAGTAGCTCTGGAATCTAAGCATAAATGAAAACCATGACAAACGCAATTTGCATTCTTCATCTTTAGACATTCAAAAATTAATTGCTTTTTTTAGGGGAGTATAGGGAGCGCGAGAAAAGGTTATTCTTGCAGTTTTTATTTTTTATTTTTAAATATATAAATATATTTCTCCAATAAAATTTTCTTCACATGGCGATATCAAGAGTTCTTAAATATCTTTCGAGGGTGTCCTGGAATGTTATGACAACTTTTTCTCTTAATTTAAAAAGTTTCTCATCTAAGGCCGCTATGATTATGGAGGGGGGAAGATGTATCTGCAGCGGCTCGTGACGAAGTCCCCAGCAAGAGAATATTGTTAGCATTTAATCCCTCTTGAAGTAATTCAAGGTTGTTTTATTTAACATAATTGGGGTTGTAAGTGTTATGAATTTTATTAGTCTCCAAACAACTATTAGATTAGAATAAATAAAAAGCAAATGGTTACTAATGTTTTCGGGAGGACGGTTTTTAACGCCCAAAAGACCCCCACCCCCAAGTACGGCTCTGTTGAAAAAGATGCCCTTCAAAACCAGGTGCAGCGGGTCAAGATCGAAACCCGACCTCCAAGAGTCGAGCCCACCATGCGACAACCCTCCCTGGGGTACCATCGAAGTGCAACTCGTGCGCGTCGACGACCTTGGTCAACCAGAAGGTACAATAACATTGTAATAAACGGTATTTGATGAGCTGTGGGGAGCATCGTACACACAACTTTCCTCCTGCGGAGTTTCCCGCTGCTGAGAAGCGGATCTTGAATGGCTGGTAGGTTGCCCTAGCAACTGCGCATGCCCGGCTACGCTCTCGTTTCACCGGAGGAGTCATTGGCAGGCACAGGGTGATTCGTCAACACATCCCCATTTACAGGTTTTTAAAGAGTACCATTTTTCCTAGGCATTATCGGGCACAGTTACTCTATATTTACTGGTCCGGACCGGATATGATAGTTTCCATTTGAATGGTAAATAACACATTATAGTCATAGTAATGTTTCTTATAATCATGTTATTGGACAGTGTTAGTAAATTCTGTCTATGAAATGAAGGGATGTATATGAAGGTGATAGAATACCTTACATGAAAGTAAAAAATTTGTATTCAATCCATTCTAATTTCTGATTCCATTGCTTTATTTAACAAATCGAGGACAAAATTAGCCCTGGGCTTTAAGTTTAATTTGGGGGAGAAATGGTTTCCTTAATTCAGAGCACAGTCTTTCTGAAATAATATTTAAGTATTTCTATCAAAGTGGCAGTTTTGAAGCTGCAAAATCACTAGGTCAATCCTCAATTATCTTAACATTTCCTGTTGTGATCATGTTTAGTAAAATGTTTGATAAAAGTTAAATTTATGTTTCTCTTTTTTTTACCTAGATCTCAGAGCCACAACATTTCCCATAAAACATAACCGAGAATTAGTTGTTTTTTTATTTACATTTTAAGACATTTATTTACATTTTAAGACATTTATTTAAATTATAGAATGTAATAATCAAGGTTTTTGATGTTGATACGGTACTCTCCATTTAAAACTATTATTGATAGTTTATATTGCTAATATATTATTATGTCAAGGAATTAAACATGTTAACTAATGGTGATGTCCAGTAATCTTAAATAGATACATACATGCCTAGTCATGCCATTCCCTTACGGGGTAGGCAAGAAACTTTGAAGGAACATTGTAATAGGTGTAGAAAGGTGGAGTCAGGAAAGTTCAGACCCAGACCCAACCCTTTCACCTCTCAAAAATTGATGAACCTCTCAAAAATTGATGGACCCCTCATAATGAGACACCCACAATGTAAAAACAACTTTTCTAAGTTGTACATTTTAAAATTTACTATTTATTTTATATGCCACTAACCAACCAAATATCAATTAGTTATTATTTTAATATTCACAGCAAGACAGGGATGTGTCCTGCATAACCTCCTATCGTAAAACTATCTTTGTAAAATTTTCAAATAACAGATTGTTTTTGGTTACCTAGATCTGAATATGCATTCGAAGAACAGAGGCCATTTCTTGGAATTAAACGAGTTAGTGGGTTTGAGAAAATAATTCAAATACATGTGTTGTTAACTAAGACTGTGTAATACACACATCCCCCACCTATACGTATATAGAGTAAGACCCACATCACCTAGAAAGATTATCTTTCTACACTCCTTGTTAAGTGTGTAAATAGGTTAGTATTAAATTATTATGAATAGGGACGGGATCCTAGAATCCGTAAGAGTATTTGCAATTTGAAGATCTGAGAAAATATCATTTGAGAATTTTTTTTTAATTCAAAATGTTTTGTTGGAATTTGTTTCAACACTAATAATATCTACCATAAGTGATTCAGCTTCAACATAAGTAAAGGAAAAATTAATAAAGAGACCCCAGACCATTAATTTAACATTTAAACGAATGAATGGCTGTTATAATGAATGCAATATAGCAATAAAATATTAACATTTAGTTACTATTTCTATTTTATACTATTCTATTTACATATTTTATATTCATTTTTTTTCAAGATTCGACGAGATATGGAACTTACTTACAATAGTTTGCTATAGTTGTAACTGAAGTGAAAGGTGTTAACTTTATTGCAGAGTTATTATTTTTATTGAGGTACGCTATTCTGTTTAACTTACGATTTGTTTTGTGATCAAAACAACTCAAAATGGACCAATAATGTCTGTGATTATAAATATATGTTTACCATATCATGTCAGTTAACTTAATTTTTAGAAGAAACAGAAGAAAAATGCACACAGTATTAATATAATTGTCGAAAAAGAAATATATACGATTTTCTTTTATTTGCTTGGTTTTTCAATAGTTTGCAATTGGTTCTTTAAAGAAAAACACAGACGTGAACTCTGGATTTTGAGACAAACTTGAACCAATTTTGTTGGCATAGAATTCTTTTAACTGGTCAATTTTTGTAATGTTTTATTGGGGTCTGGGAGCTTGGTTTTTTAATTTGATTAAAGTATTTCAAACAGTGCCAGATTTTGAGTAAATACATAATTTTAAAATGTTAAAATATGTTTATTTTAAAAGTAAAATAGTAAATGTTAATGTCAACCATCAAAACAAACATAAAATGTAAATACCACATCTTTAAAATGTTAAGATTTTAAAATATTTTTAGACAGCGCACATTCTTAAAATAAGAATGACAGTCATTTTTATAATAGTAAATATTTTGAAAAAACTGTTTAAAAAATTGAAATATTAGTTTTTGATTTAAACAACTAGTCCTTAGTGTATTAATCACACATGATCACTTCTTTAGTTCAAATTACATTCCTATATGCACAGTTGCACATGCACCTTGTATAGGTTTTCCTTAGAAATTATCTTATTATGAAATTTATTTTAATTCAATTTATCATGCTTATAAAAGTTAACATTCATACCTTGAAATTAAAAATAGGATGGTTAAAATAATTCTTTTTGTAGGTAGACAATATGAAATGAAAAATGTTTATTTTATTAAATGCAGTAAGTTTGGTAAAATATTTATTGCAATGTTGATCAACAATGATTAAGTATTCTCACTAGTAAATTTTTAACTAAACCGAAATAATAATTTAAAAAAGTGGTAATGTAAAAACAGTAAAAATAATGATAATTCAAGTACTTAGTGATCTACTTAGCTATTTTTATTTTCATTACCTTGTCATGACAATGCAACTTCAATCAAGAATAACTCAAAATGGATGAAAATAGTGAATTAGTCTACTCGCTGAAAATAGTTTTAGACCTTTATTAGGTTATTAACATGAAATTTGATATACTACTTTTAACCATTTGTTAAGTTATGTACCAAATTAGTTATATGTGGAACTGATTATCTAAATTAAATAGCCTAAATTTAATATTGTGTTTTAAAAACTGATCTGTACGTACATCAAGAGGAAGCTTGCAAATGACAAGCCTACAAAACTTTCAATCTCAATCCCGTGCTTTAATGACAAGCTCGGCTTGAAGTTCTAACATGAGTATTCAAAGAACCATAATTCCACAGGTCACCATTCTGTGTTTTTTTCCCCCAAAATAATTGTAGGGATGTAGGTGGCCCAAGAACCATTTTTCTTGAAGCCTCATCTGCCTCAAATGATAGGATCTGCTTGCAAGAAGACCCTGTGCAAACTCTTATTTTGAGGAAGTGGTTCTTTAAGATTGGTCAATAAATACATATTGTTTTAAGTATTATTGAAAGAGAGTGCAAATTTTCAAAAGATGGCATTCATATGTAAGTTCAAAAAAGTATGTGTAATTTGTATGTTGACTGACTTAGAAAAGACATGTGTGTGCTAAGCATTGTGACAATCCCTGCATAAGAAAAGCAATTTTTCTGAATCATCAATTAAAAGAGACCCTTGAAAATACACTATCAAAATCTAAAAAAGTAAAAGATGACTGCAGAGTAAATTATAGACACAACCTAAAACATTTATTGAAGCCAATATTCCTAGTGAGAAGTGTGATCATTATTCTATGCGTTGTTTATGTACAAATAAGTAAAAAGTAACCATTATGAAAAAAAATTCTTACTTTATTTTTTAAAAATTAGGAGAAAATAGGGCCTATTATTTTCCATTATTTTCTTATTTTATTTCCAGAAAATAGGGTTAGGTTTGTCAAAAATGTGTTCCTTTTTTGACAATTTTGATTATTTACTATTGACTTGGTAAAAAATTAGATTAGGTGAAATAGGAATGTTTATTTTGGTACAGTTTTAAGATGTTTATCTTTAAGTATAACTAGTGAAATAGCCTAGTAAATGAATGTATACTAAGTTTGTCAAACAAAATGGTAATGTTCTCTCAAAAATTAGTATCGGTATGCCTACAATTTGGTTTAAGGTAAAGGAGACCTCACTAAGGCAGAAACTATAATAAATGTTTGGCTACAGGAAGTAAACAAAAGTCAAGATTGCGATGAAACAACAGATATGAAACATTATTTTATTGAAAACATTGCGTGCTGATTCAAAGCAAAGCCTGTTCGTTGGTGCAGTGACAGACAGTGCAGGTTTTGTTACAAAATATGTGACTTCTTTAAAAATTCTTCTATGCAATGATCTACTGCATATACAGTGTTGGGACTACAAACTTAATTTAGTTCAAAATTACTGGTCATTGGATTTGCCAGAGGTAATTGAGTGAAAAGTCTCTTAAGCTATTTCAAAGCAGAGTTTTAGCATGAGAGAACTCTTAGTATATTGTTCAGTAGTGTACCTTTGTGAATATTTGTTAGATCTAGAGCAGAAGTTCTCAAACTTTTTTTTAGATTGTAACCCTTGGTCATGTTTAAAAGTTTACTGTACACTCCCCCCCCCCTCCCCTTCCCAAGATAAAAATTTCCAAATGACAGGCTTTAAAAAATATGATCACTTGGTAAATTATTGCTCTATTTAATCTACTGGGAAAAAATATCCGTAATCAAAATATTCCAAATGTGACAAAGATAGTTAGAGAGAATCCTACCTTTATAGCCTTAACATTATCTCTTATTGATAATCATCAGTTAATACAACCTAATTTTAGGGTGAAAAGTTTTATATATTTTCTTCACAAATTTGTTCAAAAATAAAAAAAAGTAAATATAAACACAATATTTTTAAATCAAAATTTTAATTGTAATTCTGGAGCTGATATATTATGAATCCCAAAGTTTTTCAGTGCAAGGGGTTCGACTACATGGCTTGGCACAACTTTTTGTGTATGGTTGTCCAGTTGAAACTTTCAAGTAGTGGTCCAGCTCCAAATTTAGCCAATTACGGTAATTATTCTTTAGGTACACCATGGATTAAAAACCACTCTCACAGTGATATTTTGTTGAGAAAGGCATAATAAACTGCTAATGTATATAGTGTCAAGTAGAGAGGTGAAAATATTCAGAAATCAGTCTCCAGCCTAGAGCAGATACGGGGAAAATAAGGGTGAAAATAACCAGATAACGGTAACTGCCCACAATTACGGTTTTCCATAAGTCCCTTGTTATTTTGTCAGCATTCCCTTGAGAGCTGCTTGCATACCCCCTGAAAAGTGCCCGCATACCTCTGTTTGAGAGCCGCTGAATTAAAGGAATATTTTTACACATTGAAGGAGGTGACAGCTCTTAGGTACTTCCTGGATACATCAAATGACCAAATAGCCCTTGTGTTGATTGAATGCTAAGCCAAATTTTAACTACTTTATTTATTCTTTTAGCACTGTGTCTTACTACCCATTTGGGTTATACCTCTATGTATTAATAAAGCTAATGTGTTAGGGATGAGGAAGGTTGAATTTAGAGGAAGTTTACCAATATTTCAATGTAGGGAGAGTAGAAAGTCATTTAGGGAAAATCACCCCTAGTACACCCAAGGATTCAAAACCCTTTCTCCCTGTCATTGACAGTCTAGTATATTGCGAGAGTGACGCTTTAGAACATTCAGCCACCAAAACGGGTAAATTTTTTAATGAATATTGAAATGGTGGAACTTATTAGGTTCTACTAATGCCTTTAGTCATACGTTATATGGTAAATTAACAGAATTACAAAGTAAGCTGATTTCAGACATGGATTACCGAGTTAAAACACAATAAAAAATGTAAATTATTCCAAATCTAAAACAAGCTAATGTCATTAGTCAAATTCAATCTTTAAGAAGGCAGTGCCTTATAAAACTGAATTCATTTCATCAATCAGACCCATTCAAAACATATTTTTTAAACATCGGTACATTTTTCTATGCTCAAGGGGGACAAATAAAGTTAATTATTTACCCTTCCAATCAGCCCGGGAAATATAATTTTGAGAGAGGATAGTCTGCTATGCAGGCACAAGTGAACTATACAAAGCAATAGCAAGAGCTACCATTTTGTACATATTGTGTGTAGCGAAAGAATACCACGAAGAATTTCCCATCAATATTATATGAGTATCTAATGTTGAGAGTGAATGTGCATTTTCGGCATATTCCAACATTGTCAGATAAACATACTAACTTTAAGATTGAAAATTTGGAAGCAATATCTTTCTTTGTATTTTGGTGATTGACATGAGACATGATGATAAAATGTATAAACTTTTTGTTTTATAAAACAATTCAGGACAAATTAGTGTGTTGTTTATCATGCAGGCCTTGGTGTTCAAGAAAATGTGGTCTCAGTTCTATTTACATTTTACTAACTCATTATGTAGTTTATGTCGGAAATTTTTTTAAGTGTTTTTCTTGTGCGTCCTACCACCCATCCAGGCTATCCATATTTAATCACACTAATGAGTTAAGTATGAATATAGTTGAATTTTGAGTAAATGTACATGTATTTGTGTGGAGGTAAGGTAATAAATAAATAATTTATGGAAAGATCCCCCTCAGTGCACCTTACTGAGCTTCAAATCTCAAGCTGTCAAGAAAACCAGACTGGAAGAGAATGATGTTTAGTTTGTGCGTCCAAGGGTATGGGTTAAAATATTTTAATTTCATTCTTTAAGGATGCACTTCATCACATTAAATTCTTTTACATACTTAATTTAAAAATTTACTTTTAAAAGGATTTAAAAATTGACAATGCACATCTATATATTATTATTATTATTAGCACCGCATCTTACTACCTGTTCGGGTTATACACACTTACGCTAATGTGTAATGGTAGGGTGATTGTGAGATGAAATGAAGGACCTACAGTTTAGCGTGGAATCCGAACCACGGTGGAGGCCTGGCATTCTACACATTCACAAGATATCTTGTCAGAGGTGAAGGAAGGGTTTGGTAATCAGATAAATCACACCTATATAATATAGTAAGTAGTTTGTTAATAAAGTGAAGTCCTTTAAAATAATATTCATCCCAGTTTTTAATATAGTAAGATAGTATTAAGGTAAAATATTACTAAGATAAAATATTTTCTCGTGCAATATAAGTCTTGGTATTTTCTTCAAGTCAAATGGCCTACTTGATTCTTTTATATTTACATTTGTATAGTAAGAACAAAATGCATGGCTTTTGTAGGTTAATCATTATGGATGTATCGGTTGAGGCAGTGGCCTAGTAAGTGGGGCATTAGTGTGAAAAAGGAGGGTGGTCCGCACCAGTATCATCGATCAAGGGGTGTCATTTAAAAAAAAAATTGAATTAATTATAATATATTATTTTTACAATTAGTGTTGTTAAGAAAACTATTGAAATCCTAATGTTATTAATCATTATGTTATGATTATAAGGTATCCACTTTAAATCATGAAAATATAAGGTAAAAAAACTTATTCATATTTGAAAGGTGTGCCACATTTACACCCTCCATTATCAGCAGCTCAAGATTTCTAAGCTCTCCAGAAAGTCGCAGCTGTATTCACAGTGGGCAGGCGAATGAAGAGTATAATGGTAACAGGCATCAAAAAGGAGGGGACACTTTTTTTAATTACTCAGTAAAAGTTTGCTTCTTTAGCTGCCTTCTGTTAGGTTGAACATACACTGCTGTCTTTTTACAGGATTGGTTTAGCAGCCTTATTTTTACTTAAGCTATTTATAAGGATTTTATTATAAGAATTGCCGGTGACCTGGTGGTCTAGGGGTAAGGTGTCAGACTTCTATGCTGGCGGCCGGGGTTCGATCCTCGGTCCCGGCACAGATTTATCTGATTTCCAAACCCTTCCTACACCTCTGACAAGACATCTTGTGAATGTGTGGAATGCCAGGTCGCCACCGTGGTTCGGATTCCACGTTAAACTGTAGGTCCTTCATTTCATCTCACAATCACCCTACCATTACACATTAGCGTAAGTGCGTATAACCCGAACGGGTAGTAAGACGCGGTGCTAATAATAATAATATTATAAGAATTAGTTTGGTTTCTGGGTATGGGATGTGAAAATCGAGATCCACCCCAGGCAGCAAATACCATTGCTACGCAACTGGACCGAGGTTGGCCAAAATTTTTTAAAGTGAATGCCAAATTTATGATAATCTTCAGTTAGATCCATTTGGATGTCTATAGGGATATTGAGTAGCCCAATGAACTGATCAAGTATTTCATATTCATTATTGATTATTATTATGTCATAATTATTATTACATTACATAATCATGGTGTCTACTCAACTTTATGAATTAAATTCCCGACTTTTTCCACGATTTCCCCTGATAATTTCCTAAAATTCACAACTCAAAAGAATGACACACCCTTCTATCCCTCCCCCCAAGATGTTTGTCAATCTTTTTTATGAAAAATAAACAGTTTTAAAATTTAAATAAAAAAATAAATTTATTTGTATTAACATAGTCTACTAGGAATTAGATAAATTATAAAATATATTAGCCTACACAGTTTAAAACAAAAAAAGAGAGTTTGAATCACATTGTAGTTTACTAATTTAATGATTTCATATTGAGTAAAACAACATTTTCTCAGATATTTTTTTGTAATTTACCAAATTCCTGACTTATTCCCGTTTTTTCCCGACCACTTCAAATTCCCAACTAGTTACAGTTTTCCCTGATTTTCCTGGATGGTAGACACCCTGATACTCTAATTATATTATAATAATTATGTACTAGGTTTTAACTTGTCGACAAAGGTATCTTTAGAAGGGATAAAATGGCATGTTCTACTCAGCCCTTTAATACACATTTAGTACTTGAAAATATACCTTATAAGCTCTTCAGTTGGATAGTTGAAACCTGACAACTTATGGTATAGGAGCTATTAATTAATATAGTGACACTCACCCCCTGAGCCGGCAAATGTATTTTTCAAACTCTACAATGCCCAAGATGCCGTACACTAGTGTTAACTTGGCAATGGCTAAGAATGTTTTTACTTGAACCTTGCTCAATCTTTGCATCATATAAAATGTTTTCTTGAGTGTCATAGCTATAAGAACAATCTGGGTCACAGAACTTTCAAGAAATAGACCAAATATAGGTTATTTACTCAAATACATAATTTCCGCTGTGTGCTTCATGATAGAAAGATGGCATCCTCGAAATTCACATTAATCCACAACCCAAACAACATATTATTATTATTATTAGCACCGCGTCTTACTACCCATTCCGGTTAATCGCACTTACGTTAATGTGTAATGGTAGGGTGATTGTGAGATGAAATGAAGGAGCAACAGTTTAACGTGGAATCCGAACCACGGTGGAGGCCTGGCATTCCCCACATTCACAAGATGTCTTGTCAGAGGTGAAGGAAGGGTTTGGTAATCAGATAAATCTGTGCCGGTACCGAGGATTGAACCCCGGCCGCCAGCACAGAAGTCCGACACCTTACCCCTAGACCACCAGGTCACCCAACAAACAACATAACTGCAGGATTTATTAAAATTGTTTATCTTCCCGGATAAATGAACAACAAATTGTGTGTAGGTGACACTCAGGCTCAAAACATAGAGATCATGGGGCCATTTACTAAATCTAACTATGAAAGAGGCCCCATGTGGCCGCACCAGTCAGTTATCATAATGTCATGCTGTAGGTTGGTTGCATTTGTTTTATGTTGTGGTTTTAATCGGGTTAACAATCACCTTCAATGCCAGCATGAGAATTAAGATTACGAGGAAACTATTACTGAACAAATTTCGACAAAACATTCTGAGATTAGAAGACCAAAAAATGATGATTATATACTGAAGTGAGTGACTAACTCAGAATGACAGAAAATGTATAACTGAATTTATACGGTATTTTATACAGGAAGGCAATACAGGTAGTCCTTTATGAGCTTTATATACCTGTACCGACTTTGTTTAATTGCAGTCCATAAAGAGAACACGTAAATGTACACCTGACACATTTTTTCAAAGTAAGAATCCTTATTTGTTTGACACAGTAATTATTTTGACTGTATATTCATTTTACATATGTGCAGTAGACCGACATTATATGTTTGTTTGCTATTAGCTTTAGTTATTTTAAAATAAAGGTTTGTACTTGTATACATCAAAGTCAGTGTGCTTTCTTTAAATACCACATTACTTTTATTTTAATCATCATGAACAAAATGGAAATTCTCATACTCATGAAAATGACAGTGTAGGCCTACTCTACATGGGAGAGTTTTCCAAATTTGATCATTTCTCCACAACTTTTTGAGATATGAAATATATCTTATCATTATTATTATTATTATTATTAGCACCGCGTCTTACTACCCATTCGGGTTATACGCACTTACGCTAATGTGTAATGGTAGGGTGATTGTGAGATGAAATGAAGGACCTACAGTTTAATGTGGAATCCGAACCACATTGGAGGCCTGGCATTCCCCACATTCACAAGATGTCTTGTCAGAGAAATATATCTTATCATTGTAAAGTTGTAGTACTACTAAAGATAAAAGATTTGGGGTATATTTTTACATGACCAATAGTTTCTGAGCTGTTTGAGCTAATATAGTATATACTTTTAATTAAGGTCTTTGAAAATGAATTTGGTTCTTATACTCTTTGATGGACAAAGATATTTCTTTCCTTCCAATTTTTTTGTAACGGGGTTTCTAGTTCCTAATGTCATAAAGTAAGTAACACGGTATATTATTTCATTAGTGATTTTTGGTGTAGTGTTTCTACAACAATGTATAGACCTATTATTTCATTTCACAGATCTTACAAGATAAATAATTGTTCAAATTTGTTTACTTAAGATTGGTACAGACTTCCTTTTCTATTTAACTTGTATCTACTGAGAAAATAAATACAGAATAGTAGGTCTCATGCATGCATATACATGGTGTCTATTCAACTTGACCAATGAAATTCCCGAATTTTCCCTGATAATTTACTAAAATTCCCGACTAAAAAATCAGTCACATCCTTCTAACTCCCGCCCCCACCATGGCTCCCACCACGTTTTTATATCAATATTTTTATGAATAATAATTTTTAAAATTTAAATTTTTAAATTCATATTAACAATGTTTATTAGGAATTATAAAATATATTACACAGTAACAGACAAAAAAAACTACAGTTTGAATAACATTATTATTTACTGATTTAATGATTATTATATTTCATATTTTGAGTAAAACATCTTCCTGGATTTTTATTGTAATTTACCAAATTCCCAACTTATTCCCGTTTTTTCCCGATCACTTAAAATACATGGTTAATTCTCGTTTTCCCTGATTTTCCCAGATGGTAGACACCCTGATATATTTAACATTTAATTTATTGTATTAGGGGCCTATATGGGATCTACACACATTAAACAACTGCGAAGCAGGTTTTTTGAGTTTGAATCATAGGAAATATTGTTCGCAAATTTTGAATAATTATATAATTGAATCATATTCTAGTTAAATATGCTAAAAAATTATGTTCCATAAACATATTTACACATTATATAAAACAACATTATATTAGTTTTGGACCTTAGTATTATAAGTTATCATTTATATGTGTAAGTTCTTCAACATGTGCATACAACAATAGTTCATCTTGTCAAAGTTATGACGTAAAGACCAGTTTTCGTGACTAAACTATTTCAATATATATCTTTAGTGCTTAAAAGCTAACATATTTTTGTTATTTATTATCCCAATGTGTGAATATAGGCTATTTATAGGTTTTATGGTTAAAAATAAAGTGCAGCTTATTTTCTGCTCAATATGATTTAATCTAAATTAATAAGCATTTACTTTACCCCAAAAGAATTGTTATAAAAATTATTATGTAGACATAATATGTTAGGCACATTGTGGGATTTGCAACAACCTCAAACCTTTTTGATCTTTTTCTAATTTGATTTGATTTGAGTTATCGAATAGTATAAAATTCAAATTGATATCAATATTAATGAAGTTTTGCAGATCCTTAACATTCTTTAATTTACTTTTATTACTAAACTTCCTGGGATCTTACGGACCACATTTTGAGAAACATTGGTTTAGAGAACTCTTATTATAAGAGTGTTCAAATAAGTTTAGCTATAAGGTCTAGTTAGGTCTAGCTATGCAAACTTTTGCTAAGACCTTTCCCTCAAATAATTCAATTAGATATATCAATATCCTAGTAGATAAGGCTAGGTAGGTCTACATCCTTTCAAATTATTTTTTTTTATTGCAAAGACACTTGGTTATACCATGACAAGATGTAATAAATTTTTGATTGTTTTCAAAGCATGTTTATAAAGTTTTGACTTCTACAACAAAATCCCTAAGCACCGATATATTTAGAAAAATTGACATCTGAAAACAATAACTCAGTGGCAAGCTATTTAAAAAAAAACATATATAGCTGCTAGCTAATATATAAAAGAATATAGGTATAAGTAGGCCTACTACACGTTTTGGAAACCATTTTACTATATAGTAACTTTGATAGGTAACACTATAGATTAAATTCACATAAATCATTCCAACGTGCAAATTTTAACAAAGTAACCACAAAATATCACAAAGAAAGAAAATTCAGGAATTCTTCTTAAATAAACTCCAGGTCGAGCAGATAATAACATAAAAGAATTAAAATGGGTACTCTACTTGTTTTAAGTTATTATTTTTTAAATGCACTCTAAAAAAATAAACTCAAGATTAGAAATTGTTCAACTAGAAAGAGCTATAAAGATATTTTGCATCCAAATCAAAATATGAAATATATTTTCTCTGACCAATTAAAAACGCTTTGGCATTTCCCCGATAATTTTAAATTCTTTGATAATTCTAGGTTTTTCATAAATAAATTTGGCTAGAGCCATTGATTAATAGAATTTTAATCAAGCTGTATTTTCATTCACACCGAATGCAGAAGGGAATAGGCCTGCTATAAGAATATTACATATATTCAATGATTGGACACACCTAATGATCATACTCATACTTTCTAAAAAAGATAGTAATTTTAACCCTAAAAATAAAAGGAATTATAAAAGGAATTTTAACCAAAACCAAATAATTAAGATTTTGTTGTCTTTTTAGTAGGCTTAAAGGCATTGATAACCAGTTGTGATAACAGCGAGTGGGTGAGTTGTAGATACTAAGCCTAGGTTTAATGTTTGCTTTCATAGTAATTTTGTTTTATCATTTTATTAATAAAAACATCCTTTTACTCAACAGTAGTGTAACAATATTATATATATATATATATAAATATATTGGTGGTTAACACTTACCCCTGGTCTATCCTGTCCACAGGGTTTGGTCCGGGTATTTGACCAGGCATCATGCCGTGGCCAGGCATCGGTCCAGACATGGGGTGGCCTGGTCCATGACCAAACGGTGAGCCAGGAGGGATGCCGTACTGGGGACCTCCAAACGGCTGCCCTGGCGAAGGGAAGTGAGGGTTGCCTCCTCCAGGAGGACCTCCAACAAAAGGAGGTCCTGAAGATCCAGGTCGACCGACGAATTGAGGTCCACCCCCTGAGGGAGAGCCAAACGGACCAGGTCCGGGCCCATTGTAAGGTGGCCCATTGTTTGGGGGCGGAGGGAAGCCGGCATTGCCAACGGATTGAGGCGGCCCTGGTCCGGGGGTGGACGAACCCGAGGGCGCAGGAGAGGCCGTGTATTGGGGGGTTCCGGAACCTGGTGGGGGCCCCGCATAGGGTGGAGCCCCCGCTGGGGAACCTGCCCCAGCTGGGGGGCCCTGGAAAGGAGATTGCCCCTGGAAGCCCGCCGGCGGCCCAGAGAAGTTCTGGCCTGAGTTGGGAGGAAAGTTCTGAACCTCCGATCCAGGGGGCGGTCCCTTCCAGGTGGCAGCAGGGTCCTCCAGTGTGGCTGGCAGCGTGATTGGTGGTACTCCACGACCTCTACAGCCTGAAACCAACATTATTGTCAGTTGACCAACATTCAATTAAGTTATATTCCTATTCAATTTCACACAAATGAATATTAATTAAATGTGTTGTACATAAATTTTCACTATCTCTAATATCCTAGTACCAGTATGTTATAAGCATTGAACCATTGTAAAAGTGGATATACAACTTAGTTTTTGACAAAATTAGAACTACAGGTAGGCCTATGTTAAAAAAAGAGAATTTCAAAAGGTTTAAAATACTTTCTTAAAGGAAGTAGACTAAGCTGTAGGCATACTAACAATATTTTTCATTCGGCTTCATTAATGTACATTTAAAAAAGAAACACTTTACCATAAACTTTAAAATTTTATTCATGTTTAATAAATCTACATAAACCATGCAAAATACTGCATTTGTGTAAATATTATCAATTATAATATTTGCGTTACATTTTAACTTGTAGCTTGGAATAGCTTAAGTTCACTAAAATGAATTGAAAAAATTACTGTGTTGTAAATGCTGAACAAAAACATAATGTCAAACAGAATTAACCTTCGACAAACCACCTTAAGACATTCTTTTGAAAACAAAACCCTACACTTCACAAATTTTTGTAAATAAATAATATAGGCTAGGTCAACAGTGAATATCTGCTCAGATAATATGACAAAATATTAAGAGTTTATGTGGGTAAAGAAAAACTTTTGTTTTCTAAAATAATCATATGAATATAATCCCTTTTAAATCTGTGAATTAGTCTTAATTTAGTAATTTAAGTTTTTCTTGCAAGAGGTTTAAACAGGCTTATGTTAATAGTCAATTACATTGTTAAATTTACTCATAAAATAGGCTATGTATTAATAAAATAGAATAAGTTATATAATATAAGTTAGAAAGTTGCTAGCTTTGTTTGAATTAATTAAAGTTCATCTTATACAAATAAGAAGTTCTCAAAACATTCTAATAGGATTATTTGAAATGTATGTGATAGATTACTTTAAACAAAATAATTTTTCTATTAGGATTGTAAACAATTGTAGCCTAAATCTTAAGTCTACTCTGAAATATACATATTTTATCAATAATTCTAGTAAAACTAGTTTTTTTAACACTTGGGATATGAGTAAGAATAAAAGATAAAATATGTATTATATAATGGTTATCTTCAGAAAAGTGATAACCCTATTTGAAAATGAAGCCATTGGGGCTTTGGTGTTAATGTTTTACTTAAATATGTGCATTTTATTATTATCAATTGATGAGTGACACTCGCTGCTTCATTTTACGAAATAACTAATCAATATAAAGAATGGGTGAAAAAGATTCTAATAGCTTTAAAATGAGCACACTTTTGTCTTCCAAATAGGTTAGGTTAGACAAAAATGTATATGAGAGATTGTACAGTAGTAGCATTACTCTCATAATATTACTGTACTAACTATAACTTATGTGTATGTTGTGGTTTGCCACCATAAACAATAAATAATAATTTACATTTCTTGTTTCGTTGACCTCCGCGCCCTTGTCTCATTCTGTCAGTGTCAGAATACGCGAAAATTGAATGTTTTTGTACTCTGCTTTACTAGACGCATAACTCCACGAGCACTTTAAGTTCTCGCCTAGATCGAAGCACAAATTAACACAATCGTTTGAAAAAATATACACAAAACAAAATAACTTGTTACAGTTAAGCATTTCCGTTTTATCACAACATTTCTCCTTCATTCTGTAAAAATTCAGTACCACTGGTTAGATATTCCTCTTTTCTAAATAACTTCTCAAGAAACGCAGCAAGTAAACACCACCCGAGTCAAGCGAGCTAAATTTTGTACTTTTTTTTATCAATAATCAAAATTGAATTTTAAATATAATATTTTATATTACATTATAATATTTTACGAATTAAATTAATCAATTATAATTTTATTTAGAATTTACTATTTTTTTCAGTTATCAACTTGACACCGGATGATTTTTTTAATCAACACAAAACATTTATTAATAAAGTAAATACAAAATAAACGACTGTAAAATGTAATCAAATTCTTTACTTAAAGCAAATCAAGTATATTGTATTTATATTTTATCTATTTCGGTTGAATATTACACTTCTAAGACATGTGTTGTAAACGCGATAATTAAACCCCGCTAAAAACAACTCGTAGTACTTCCGATATCATACACCATTTTTCTTTCCCGAACTCACTTTTATAAATAGATATTGAATTATTTTATTGTATAAACCGAACGCCCACCTTTCTTGCCTCTCACGATGGCCGTTTGTGTGCGGGGAGTTGTGACAATAATGTCAACTATTTTTCTTCTTAGGCCTTCTGCAAAAATTATCCTGCGAAAAGCCACGAAATGCTGCCATTTTTACAGCGCGTCGCGACCGGCTGAGTGAGGCAGCGGTGGGCATGTTGTCCTGCCACACATCCTTGTTGATGGCTAGCCACTCTGCAGACGACGACGACCACCGTCAACTAAATTTTAACTTATTTCTCTGACTTCCGACACGTTAAGTTACTTTTAGCTCGTGTTTTCTTTTACTTTTATCCGGCGAATTTTTTCGTTCGCAAGTCTTCCATTGTGAACTCACAGTCAACGGCGGTTGACAGTGTCACCCTAAAAATCAATAAAGTTCTCCCCCCTGGCCCTTCCCGCCTCCCCCTATTCCGCAACACTACACGACTATCATTACTAGGCACAATGTAATTGAACGGCGACGCTTCCCTAAATCTGGGCGGTGGCCCCTAAGCGAGCACCGCCTTTTTTTTTTTAAACAGAGCAGTTTTTTCTCGAGTTGAAGAGACACACAATTGCCACGTTCTGATGTAGATCAGTTTACCCTGGCGTGACTCTGTTCACTTGGGCGTCTCACGCAACACCGCCTGAGGTAGCCGCGAGAAGTCGCGACTAGAAGGTCGTCTGAGATGGAAGACGTTTGTAGTAACGAGAAATATAACTTTCCGGAAGAAAGTTTTGCTTTATCCAGTTTGCAGCTCAGCTACCTTGACCTAGCCATAGAGATTTGTATTGATTAATATGTGTGTCAATGAGTTGGAGACCCCTCCTCCTCTGAAAAGAGACGTTCCTTTCGTTCGACTGGGTGGTTATACGGCGCCTCGCCTCCGGGGAGAGAAAGGTCTTGTTCCTCCTCCTGACTTCCACTGACCGGTTCAAGGTCAGACGCGGAGGGGTAGACAGCACAGCTATCTTAATTATTTAACCTTGCCACTTGAAGCCTGACTACAAGCCACTCTTCCGATTCACCTGTCCTCTACCACAGCTATGAACTGAACAGTGAATTTACCAACACAATAATCTTATAATAAAGAGCCTTCGAGTAAGACTTCCTTGGAACTATCTTTTGAACCTCGCTTATCCCTTCATATAATCTCTTTTATAGTAATCAGTTAATGCAATAAAATAATTATATAACTATGTTTATGCCCTTAATTAATAATTCTAAATTTGTGCTATCTGATTTAACTAATTTTTGTTCATAATTAAACATTGTTGTAGGCCTTCTTTCTAATATCTTCATTACCGGTAATATACAATATTTAAATATTACCGCATTTATTAAAGATTTAATTATCTAAATACTTGATGAACTTTAATAAACAACGTTAAATGTGTTTTTAGAATTCCCGGCCTCTCATCAAACCCCCCCCTCTCCCTCACCGCAAATGCAATTTTAAAAATAAATTCCAAATTCGCTTGAACAACTTTAATCAACAACTATAATAAGTATAATAAGTGTAGCAGAACATTAACATTATAATCATTACTATGATTTTTTCGTATGGTGTACTTTACCTGAATCAAAGCATGTAAGTAACTCTGAAAGAAAAGGTGTAATAGACCTTTGCGTGTTGGAGAGTACACTTTGAGAGAAAACAAGTGTAGACCTTTGTATGCTAAGAGTACACTCTGATAGAAAACAAGTTTGGACCTTCTTGAGGGGCTAGAAAGTACACTCTGATAGAAAATAAATGTAGATTTTCTTTGCACGATGTAGTGTACACTCTGATTTATGACGAATGTAGACCTATGTGTGTTGGAGAGTCCATAAACATAGAAAACAAGAGGTGTAAACGTTATTAATTGCGTGTTGGCGAATACGTTCCGATACAAAATAGGTATAGATAGACGTTTGCGTCAAGGATAGTACACTCCAATAGAAAACAAGTGTGACCTTCGTTACGTATTCGAGAGTACATCTGATAGTAAACACGTGTATACCTCTGTGTGTTTAGAGTATACTCTGATAGAAAAAAGTGTAAGCCTTTGTGTGTTGAGAGTACACTCTGATAGAAAAAGTGTAGACTTTGTTGCTTAGTGGAGTTTACACTCTGAGGGAAAATCAGTGTAGAGCTTTGTTGAGCATTGGAGAGCTCACTTTGATATTCGACAAGTGTAGACGTTTGTGTGCTAAGAGTACACTCTGATAGATAACAAGTGTAGACCTTTGTGTGCTAAGAGTACTCTCTGATAGAAAACAAGTGTAGACCTTTGTGTGCTAAGAGTACACTCTAATAGATAACAAGTGTAGACCTTTGTGTGCTAAGAGTATATTCTGATAGATAACAAGTGTAGACCTTTGTGTGCTAAGAGTACACTCTGATAGAAAACCAGTGTAAACCTTTGTGTGCTAAGAGTACACTCTGATAGAAAAAAGTGTAGACCTTTGTGTGCTAAGAGTACACTCTGATAGAAAACAAGTGTAGACCTTTGTGTGCTAAGAGTACACTCTGATAGAAAACAAGTGTAGACCTTTGTGTGCTAAGAGTACACTCTGATAGAAAACAAGTGTAGACCTTTGTGTGCTAAGAGTACACTCTGATAGAAAACAAGTGTAGACCTTTGTGTGCTAAGAGTACACTCTGATAGAAAACAAGTGTAGACCTTTGTGTGCTAAGAGTACACTCTGATAGAAAACAAGTGTAGACCTTTGTGTGCTAAGAGTACACTCTGATAGAAAACAAGTGTAGACCTTTGTGTGCTAAGAGTACACTCTGATAGAAAACAAGTGTAGACCTTTGTGTGCTAAGAGTACACTCTGATAGAAAACAAGTGTAGACCTTTGTGTGCTAAGAGTACACTCTGATAGAAAACAAGTGTAGACCTTTGTGTGCTAAGAGTACACTCTGATAGAAAACAAGTGTAGACCTTTGTGTGCTAAGAGTACACTCTGATAGAAAACAAGTGTAGACCTTTGTGTGCTAAGAGTACACTCTGATAGAAAACAAGTGTAGACCTTTGTGTGCTAAGAGTACACTCTGATAGAAAACAAGTGTAGACCTTTGTGTGCTAAGAGTACACTCTGATAGAAAACAAGTGTAGACCTTTGTGTGCTAAGAGTACACTCTGATAGAAAACAAGTGTAGACCTTTGTGTGCTAAGAGTACACTCTGATAGATAACAAGTGTAGACCTTTGTGTGCTAAGAGTATATTCTGATAGATAACAAGTGTAGACCTTTGTGTGCTAAGAGTACACTCTGATAGAAAAAAAGTGTAGACCTTTGTGTGTTAAGAGTACAATCTGATAGATAACAAGTGTAAACCTTTGTGTGCTAAGAGTACACTCTGATAGATAACAAGTGTAGACCTTTGTGTGTTAAGAGTACACTCAGATAACAAGTGTAGACCTTTGTGTGCTAAGAGTACACTCTGATAGATAACAAGTGTAGACCTTTGTGTGCTAAGAGTACACTCTGATAGAAAACAAGTGTAGACCTTTGTGTGCTAAGAGTACACTCTGATAGAAAACAAGTGTAGACCTTTGTGTGCTAAGAGTACACTCTGATAGAAAACAAGTGTAGACCTTTGTGTGCTAAGAGTACACTCTGATAGATAACAAGTGTAGACCTTTGTGTGCTAAGAGTACTCTCTGATAGAAAACAAGTGTAGACCTTTGTGTGCTAAGAGTACACTCTGATAGATAACAAGTGTAGAACTTTGTGTGCTAAGAGTACACTCTGATAGATAACAAGTGTAAGCCTTTGTGTGCTAAGAGTACACTCTGATAGAAAACAAGTGTAGACCTTTGTGTGCCAAGAGTACAATCTGATAGATAACAAGTGTAAACCTTTGTGTGCTAAGAGTACACTTTGATAGATAACAAGTGTAGACCTTTGTGTGCTAAGAGTACACTTTGATAGATAACAAGTGTAGACCTTTGTGTGCTAAGATTACACTCTGATAGAAAACAAGTGTAGACCTTTGTGTGCTAAGACTACACTCTGATAGATAACAAGTGTATACCTTTGTGTGCTAAGAGTACACTCTGATAGATAACAAGTGTAGACCTTTGTGTGCTAAGAGTATATTCTGATAGAAAACAAGTGTAAACCTTTGTGTGCTAAGAGTACACTCTGATAAAAAACAAGTTCAGACATTTGTATTTTAAGAGTAACCTACACTCTGATAGAAAACACGTGTCAGCCTGCATCGTGTAGTATAAAGTACACTCTGAGAGAAAACAATTGTCTACCTTTGCGTGGTGGTGAGTACACATTGATATAAAACAATTGGATACCTTATTGTTCAGTGCACTAGGAGAAATTATAAAATAAGTAGATATCTGCTTGACCTGTGTCTAGTATGTTACACTCTGAAACAGAATGAGGGGATTCTCTGAACCTTCCTTATAAGATCATCAAAAGGTTGATAAACATGGATATTATATACAATATCACTTTCGAACGATTACACGTATCAAAGTGTGGTTTTATACATTATCACTAAATATGAACGACATTGGAATAATTGGAATTACTTTATTTCTATTGAACATAGGTTTCAATTTTTTTTTTTATCATTTTTTATAAATAAAATTGTTAAATGTTCTCACCTGTCGATTTCACTTTCTTCAAACAGAAATTAGAGAAAATCTCATTAAGAATCGACGTCATATTCTGGCAGTATTATTTTTAGACTAGTTGTTACCCGTGGGGTGAACTGGTTCTTTACAAAGTACCTTCATTAACTTTGGTTTATGAAAAGGTATTATCCTCATACCATCAAATTTAAAGTTGGAGACTTTGTGATTCTTACTAATCACAACCTTAATGGTGATTTACGTTTCAGTGGCCGCATAGTCAAATGCGTCACTCTCGCTGTAGACTAACTGCTGATGACGGGGAGATGGAGGTAAGAAACTAGGTCGGGTTTACTGAGAGTGGTTTTTCTCCCTCCACGCAAATGAGGGTACACTGCCACTAAATATAACCTTCCTCATCCCCAAAACCATTAACGTATTTAGTCTGCAAGCATATGAACCGAACGGGTAGTAAGATGCTGTGCTAAAATAAATAGTGGTTTACTAAACGTTACTCGACTGCACGTTTGTAAATACTTACAAATCTCTTGACCTACCATTTATAACGAAATTGGCCACTCAAGAGTATGTTTTATTCTTTAAGAATAATATTCAACCATCTTCAACCTGAGTGATATGTATACTCTTACCTTTGTTAATTTTCAAGCAGATTACATTCATTCCCCTTTTATTACATAATAAATTATACGGCGCACATCATAGACATTCTTTCGCTTTTATCTTAAAATATATATTTTTCTAAAAACTGTGTACCGTATGAAACAAAATAATAGGTCAATACATTGTTGTAGAAAGACTACGCCAAAGATCATAAATGAAATAATATAAACTGTTACTTACTTACTCTATTGCATTAAGGACTAGAAACATCGTTACAATAATATTGAGAAAAGAGAAACATCTTTGTCCACCAAAAAACGTAAGAATCAAATTCATTTTCAAATGCTGGAACTAAAAAGTATATATATATATATATATTTGCTTATAGCTCAGAAATGATTAGTTTTATAAAAATAAATTTAAAACAAAAGATTTTTATCTTTAGTAATATTACAACTTTACAATAATAAGATATTTCGTATATCAAATAGTTGCGGATAAATTATCAAAATCAGAAAATTTCCCTAATGTAAAGTACCTTCAAAGTGATTTTCATGAGAATGTGAACGTTGCCATCTTTTTATTAAGGATAAACAATATCTAGATATAAAATGTAATAATAATAATAATAATAATAATAATAATTCTTATTATTATTATTATTATTATTATTATTATTAGCACCGCGTCTTACTACCCGTTCGGGTTATACGCGCTTACGCTAATGTGTAATGGATGAGATGAAATGGAGGACCTACAGTTTAACGTGGAATCCGAACCATGGTGGAGGCCTGGCATTCCCCACATTCACAAGTTGTGAATAAAACACGTCTTGTCAGAGGTGAAGGAAGGGTTTGGTAATCAGTTAAATCTGTGTTGGGACCGAGGATTGAATCCCGGATCCCAGCACAGAAGTCCGACACCTTACCCCTAGACCACCAGGTCACCAAAATGTAATAAAAATCGTTAGAGAGAATATTGAGAAAACTTATCTTTTTCTCTTTTTACCCTATAGTATACTAACCTTAAATTTAGGGTTATATATCTAATTCCAAAAAACCCTCGGGAGGACCTTATGAAAGTCCCAGATAGCAAGTTTTAGCCCAATCGGTAAAATAGTTTCAGCTCAGCCCGAGGTACATACAGCATTGTGGAAACAATTTCTTTGGTTTCAGGGAGTCAGGAAACGTCGGCATTGATCAAAATCTCTAGTTTGATTTTTTTGACGATCACACTACTTTCTTTCCAAGGTGTCGAGAGAAAGTAAAAAGTTGTTTTAGCAATACCGTATGTCTGTCTATCCATCTGTCTGTCTGTACCTTGGTCTAGAGCCAAAACTATTTTACCATTTAGGCTAAAACTGGGATTCTGGGGTTTTAATAAGGTCGCCCCGAGGCGTTTTGGAATTAGATATTAAAATCTAAATTTAAGGGTATTTTACTGAAGGTAAAAAATAGAGAAAAAAGTCAATTTTCTCAAAATTTGCTTTAACGATTTTTATTACATTTTTTATCTAGACACTGTTTATCATCACAAACAAGATGGCAAGTCTAATTTTCTTTTGAAAATGACAGTGTAGGCCTACTCTACATGGGAGAGTTTTCCAAATTTAGATCATTTCTCCACAACTTTTTGAGATATTAAATAGCTTATCATTGTAAAGTTTTAGTACTACTAAAGATAAAAATCTTTTATTTGAAATATATTTTTAAAAAACTAATAATTTCTCAGCCATAAGCATTATATACCTTTTAATTCAAGTTTTTGAAAATCAATTAGAATCTTATGCTCTTTGGTGGACAAAGATATGTCTCTTTTCTCAATTTTTCTGTAACAATGTTCCTGGTGCCTTATGCCATAGAGTAAGTAACAGTGTATATTATTTCAGTCGTGATTTTTGGTGTAGTCTTTCTACAACAATATATAGACCAATTATTTCGTTTCAAAAATATCACGAGTTTTTTGTTAATGTATATTTTAATATAAAAGCGAAAGAAAGTCTGTGTGGTGCGACGTACCATTTATTTTGAATGAGTTTTAAACGTGCTAAGGCTATTGGTAGCATACACTAATTAAAGAGGACATAAGGATGTGGAGGGTGACTAAAGAAAATACATCAGTATTGGCGTTATTTTATGTTCGCGTCTCGTCTTACTACCCGTCCTGGCTATTCGCATTTAATTACATTAAAGGGGAAGGGAGGAGTAAGGTAGAATTTAAAAGAAATACATCCCTATTTGTTTGGCGAGATAATGAGAAACACTTTAGGGGGGGGGGGGNGGGGGGGGGGGGGGGGGGAGGGGGATATGTGTGCTTAGTCTGCGCGCTCTTTAGGGCGGGTCATTTTTGTGAATTCGGAGCCAGAAAATTACATTAACATTCAGAGTGAAGGTAAAATCACAATTTTACTGGATAGTTATAGTCGGGAATGAAAAGGAATATAAGAGCAACTTTTCAAAAGAACTAGTTGGCAAACCGCATCAAAGCGGAATAAATTTCAGGCTCTGGTTTGCCAGTGATGGGAAAGTTGAGGTTAAAATCCCGGTCGAGTGTACTAAGTAGATTTTGTGGCTAAATGGTTTTCCACTTTTCCTCCATGAAAATGCGGCTACGTTTCATCGAAATTCCCACTAGCGTAGCTAAATGCATATAGCCCGGATGATTGTAAGAAGTGGTGGAAAAACAAAACCATAGCACACAGCTATCACCAACACTATATCTGACATTGATTTGGGGATAGCAGTTATGTCAACAACAAAAGTGAAATTAAAACGTTAATGGAAATTTGAAAGCAATTTAAAATATGCGGCCCCACAGGTCCCCTTACTCCCCAATTCGGGGGGCCCCACGCTTACTTAGGTGACAGAAGGAATAATAAAGTTAGGGGGGGAAATTTTTGCCTACACACTCGTATTGTATGCTCCTGTATTGGCGATCTAGAAAATATTGTCAAGGTGTAAAAACTATTTAAAAAACATAATCGTGTAGTTTGGATTATTGAACGCGTGAAAGGAGTTATCGGTTTTAACTCAACCTATTTGCATTTTAGTAGGTGTGGTTAGTGAAATGATGTTGCACTTTTGAGTAAAAGCAAACCACTTGACACAGACTTTTTAAGGTCAATATGAACAATTTTTTATGTAGATCCCAAAAATATTGCCCTTGGGATTCAAGATGGCGGCTATTTTTCATAATGGTGATAGGGATTTACCATGAGTCAGTTATCTCGAGAACCATTAACATTAAAAATCCTTTTTAAACAAAAGATAAGCATACTCACTTTTACAAGATCAATAACTGAACAAGTCCAAGAGTTAATTTTAATATATGGACCTTTTCTTTTAGTTATAGCCGCAAAAAGATAAAACATAACTTCTGATTGGTGAGTGTTTAAAGTTTTCCCAGTAAAAATATAAAAAAGACCTAAAGCGACCTTCATGTTAAGGTAAAACTGTCAAGTATAGAATTTTATTTCGATACATTTGATTTAATTGTAATTATTGAAGTCAACGGGTGTGATAAGAGCTGTGAAAGTGTTGAAAACGCAAGAGCGGCCGAGATCGGTGCACCATCATTACCAGTGTATCACGAACATTGTTGACTCGATTGTTTTCACACGTAGTACTTGTGTGTAATTATAAGAATAACAAATGCATCTCACCCACCTCGGTGGCGTAGTTGGCTAACGCGCTTGTCGTGTTGAGCTCGACTGCTGAGGATGGGGAGATCGAGGTTCGAATCTCGGTTGGGTGAACTGGGGGTGGTTTTTCCTAAATGGTTTTCCACTCTCCCGCCACGCAAATGCGGTTTAACTTCCTCTAATTCAACCTTCCAAATTCCTAATCCATTAGCGTAGTTAGTACTTAAAGCGTATAACCCGAACGGTTAGTAAGACGCGGTGCTAGATATTATTATTGTTATTATTATTAACAAATGCATCTCATAATAGTACTAAATATACCTCTCCTAAGTTGTCTCTAAAATATTTTAGAACGTTTTAATGTGATATATACAGTTCAAACTTGTACATTTTAGGAAGATTAAAAAACAGTTTTATAAATAATATAGGCTATATTTTAAAAAATTGAGAAAAGCTTACATTACCACACAATGCCACAATATCAGTTTTCTGAAGTTACAACATTTACTTATGTTAGGATGAGTCACTTCAGGATGTGTGTCTACAGTGGGTGCAGAGTAAGGAGCAAGGTATGCTGAGCGACTTGCAGGTGCAATGACTCGTGCAGCCTTTCTTACATGAACACTCCAACAGCGCCCTGCATGCTTGCCATAACACAGGCTTAGGTGTCAATTTCGGAATCACGTGTCTACACAATTTTTCTCATCCCAAATTTATGAGGGAGTCCGGTTCGGTGTTTAACTGGCTACTTCCCTTCCCCTACCACCCCCAATAGATATTCTGCTTGGTAAGTTGATCGCAGAACATGTTGGTCCAAAACGGCTGCCATTGGTGGACTCTTATACAAAGAGCTGTTTTAGATGATAAAATAACTTTGAGTGTTTCATCAATATATATTCCAGTTCATTCAATATCGTAAAGAACCACAATATAATCGTTCAGTTTTTTGCGGGAAGGTTCACTCAAGTAAGCCACAAGTTATGCGATTTCTATTAATGATTTATCCATGCTGTCAAATTTCATCCATCCATTACAAGCCCTTGCTCTCTTATAAATGAAAAGACAGATGTAAAATCGCATCCGGAAAATGCTGGAAAACCTCTCAAAGCTGTGGAATTATGCTTATCTAGTTCTTGAGCGATGACATGGACAATAATGCAACTCCATTTGTTAGCGATTCTAAAGAAAAGCCACATATTTTAAAACCAAAACTTTTCAGTTGAAAGTAATGAGATATTGATAGTAGTATTACCACGTCTGTGTCCAAGGTACATATACCAACAGAAGGATCACAATGCTGTACAACATCAAGTACGTATGTCTGTTCACGGTAGGAATTGACTTCTGAAAGGCCTTTTTCCCTACCATAAATCTATTAAATAGTAGGATATTGGTAGGAAAAAAGACCTTTCAGAGAGTAATTCCTACTGTGAATGGAATATAGTATAATACGTCCGTTTACTTCCTACTGACTTCTAAATGAGCTCTTCAGCGAAATTTTCTCAGCAACAGAACATATAGTCGGTAAGTCGACTCACTGCACATTGGCGTTTATTCAATGGAAGCAATGCTTCCCTAAAATTAAAAAGGGAATAAATAAAATAAGAGGAAAATAATGTTAAAAACAATTATTATAATTAGAAATCTCTCCAACAAGGCTACTGTTAATAATGTTTGAGATAACAGCTATTCTTTTTTAACGCAAGCAATTCTTTCTCACTCAGACTGACCGGCCAGGCCGCTGGTCTCGCACTTTATTCCGTCACTCGTTTGTTTCCGGGTCTGTCCGGCCCTCATCGATGAAATGGAAGCAGCGTTTCCCTAGGCGAGTATTGGCTCAGTTTACTTTCGTGATTGATGTATAATCGTACTTAATATACTGTTAAAATCTCATTCTCAGGTTGTTTTTAGCAATATTTATCGTTAGTAGATATAATTATGTGCATTATATTACAAAAAAAGGTATTTATCACCATTTTACAGTAAGTTTAGTCTTATTTTACAAGAATATTGACGCTTGTTTGATCCTCCAAGGGAAGCAGTTTTTCTTACGTACAGTAGTATAATGACGAGTGCGTCAACAAGTGCAGCAGTGGAAGAGGAGGGTTGCTGTGTTAAAAACCATAAAGTAATATTTTGAAACATAGTTTTTCGTCCTGGTCCATTGAAGGAAAAAAGAAAATATTTGAAACAGGCAGATCCGCTCCATTTTTAGGCACAGCAACAAATTTTTTTTTGACATTTCAATAATTAATCTTATGAAAGTGTTTATTAATTATCGGGGTGTTGGGTTGGTGGAAAATTATATAGTTGACCTTACTATAAAGATGATGACATGTAGAATAAATCCGGATTTAGTGAAATTAATATTATTTGCAAAGCTATTAAAAGGCATGCTAAAGGTTAATCTGATTTGCAGGCCACAACCCAAGACAAAAAAAAATCTGCAATCGTAAATGTACCATAATAATAATAACAATAATAATAATAATAATTATTATTATTATTATTATTATTATTAGTAGTAGTAGTAGTAGTAGTAGTAGTAGTAGTAGTAGTATTTGAATTAGAGTTACAATTATTATTTTAATATATATAATTTAATGATTGAGTAATATTTCTAAGATCACCAATGATTTTGTTTGATTCCATTTATATTTTGTGTCACCCCCTGCCTTTAATCCCCACAATACTTTAAAGTCTAGAAATAAAAGTAATGAAGGGCCCGTGTGAGTTTCAAATTAAACTATGGTCTATCAGACCACCTTTAATGCAACATCACTGCTTCACTCAGCCCAGAATTGACCACATGCCGCTGTCACTGCATATTCAGCAAGCGCAAGGAAACGAGCGAGTTTATTGTCAGGATTCGTGAGAAAACCCGCCTAACATTTGGGAAAGGGGGCATTTTCAAAAACTTGGCATCGAATTCGCCAGGACGCTTTTTATTTTGAACTCCTTTATTAAGAGTGCCATTGGTGTAAATGTCCCAGATTCTCATGGTTTTTATATTTGTTGTGTCATTTTCTGGGTGCTTGTTGAGCTCATTTTCACAGAAACCATCAAATGTTTTGGATGGACGTGAAGCAATAATGTTTGCCAGAGCAGCCCCATCCTATACCATGGTGTTACACTCAACTGAGAACGAGTAATCGTTAACTTGTGTTTTCAAGGATGGTTAACAAGATCGGACTTGGTACATATGAGTATCTCTCTACACAAGTAAAAAGCAGGAGAATATATATAGTTAATTTTAATGAATGGAAAAGTAGTTTAGATTGTGATCACGGGTTTAACTAGCAATGAATAGGCGTGAAAACAGTTGCAAGTAGTTTTTCAGGGAAATGATTGCTCCATTATTCCATGATGGGGGTTTCCCCAGCTATGCAAATATTAGTATCTTGTTTTTAATCATACAATCGCATACACTAATGGAGGATCCTTCAAACAAACTTTCATAAAGAATTAAGTTGTACAATTTTACATCACGTGACTCTACAAATCTCAGATCCTCCACACATTCAGTTCCAGCAACACAATAGCTATAAGGTCAAAGGTCCGTGCATTGAAATAATTTCCTAATTCCTTGAATTGTTGCCTACGTCTGTGTACATTTTCTATAATCTGCTTTTGAAAAGATTTGTGTTGTTCATGATGAAGAGTTTCAGCTCTGTTTGTTGGAATACCATTGAACACATTCAGAAGTCTGGAGTTCTCTGGACCGGTGACTGCCCATCTTAGCAAGGCAGCTGGGTCATGGAGCAGTCCATTAGCACCACATTCACCTTCTATTACGATAGTGTGCTGTTCGTGTGCCTAATCAATAGCAAGAACTGAGAAGGACCAGTCTTTCTTTCTAACAACGAGATTTACAGCCGAAAATGGCTTCCATGCATCTACAAATTGAAGGTTCGGTTTTGTTAGAACATGTAATATTGACATCAACCTGTTAAAAATGGTCTTAAAAACTAATTATACATTATAATAAACGATATTATTCCTTATATCAAAGTGAACAGTTTTTGTAAATTTTTTAAATTATTTCAGTTTGTTTTTAAGATAACGGAGAATATTCACTGCATTATCAGACACGGCCACCATGTTGGAAACATGCCACCGTCTTGAATCACAAGGAAAAATATTTTGGGTCCACATCAAAAATAGCTTATGTTGGTCTGACAAACACGTGTGTCAATTGGCTTGCTTTTACTCAAAATTGCATCATTTTCAAGATTTTTGTCGCTAGCCGCGCCTAATAATGTCTCATGGGAACTTTTGAATGTATTAACTGATTTGATTCAAACTCTGCACAGTTGTTCTTTGTATCTCTATACATATAAATTTTTATGGAGAAAAAAAGTGAACAAAGGGTTTGGGGATAAATCATCCCTTGTATGTACGAAAACACTGCTTTTAGCAATGATTACTACATTTTGTATTTACTTTTTAGGGTATTTCCAGATACTTAGCACGGCTGAAAACTGGTATATATGCGTAAACTACGGTAGTAATAATAATAATAATAATAATAATAATAAGGGGTAAGTGATGAGGCAGATAATTGGAGGCCCTGCAATGGAAACTTGCCTAGGGTCCCACGTCAGGCGCCTGTGTACTCTTTGAGGTAGCAGTCTTACCTTGAACTGTTACACTATGAACCTATAATATGTGGATATCACCGAAACCAGAAAACATAGGAAGGAAATATCTTAGCATAATATGTAGGCAGGGAAACTTGAGAATGTGACACAACCATTATTTTTAAACTTCATTGCATTTTTAGCCTTACACCTAGGACTGCGTGACTACCGCAACGGCTATCGCCAAAACAAAATAAAAAGTTAAAACATGATATACGCTTGTGTACTCAAAGAAACTTAAAAGTGGGATTCCCTTCTGGATTATTTTATTTTACTATTATATAGGCCTAATATACATTGCTCAGCTCTGGATTTATTGGGCCGTAGTGAACGTCCGGCTACAATGAACCTAAATACTGTGTTATGCTTCACATAAATGTCTATAAAACTCACTAATAAACATAGAAAACCGAAACTTGGTACCAACCAAATTTTTGGGAAACTTTATCTTTGGCTACTACACATAGGTGCTATGGTATTGCGACTTGTAGCCTGAAATATGAAATTGCGTGGTTTCTGGTGCGGAAGGATTTCAAACGAGGGACTGTGAAAATCTTAAATCTAGTATAATTATCCAGGAAAATTAGCAAATTTGTACCTAAATTTTTGTTTTTTACTTTACCCTGCCAATTATATAAAAATTGAATGTGGTCTCTCTGTTTGTTGCTCAATCCCTCTCAAACCCCCGTACCGATTGTGCTACTGAAATTTCGTATGGATATAACCACTCAACATATAGGATAATAACAGATTACAGGCGCCATTTTGTTTTAAGATAGCGGCTACAAAACACTACTTATGGTTTTTTTCTTAACTTATGTTAATTGGATTTTTATTGAGCCAATTTTAAATGGTTCCTAGATACAATCATAGTGGACAATACAGCCATCTTGAAAAAAAAAAAATGGCAGCTACAGAACACTATTTCTTAACCCGTCCAGGGCTCTAACTCATAAACTATGAGAAGCCTTGCAATCAATCATCATATAAATAGATAGGGTGTGTATTTGTGTTTGTATGTATGTGTGTAGGCACTATAACTCCAAAACTAAGATAACTAGAAAGCTTAAATCATACTAATTTACATAAACTTTTAAAACCAGGGTCAGTGGAATTGGACTGGGGTTGGACGGAAGAGGAGTTTTGGAATGGAAATTTTCAATTTTTTAAATCTTATAAAAAAGGATCTAGAAAATAGGGGTAGGGGGCTGTAGTTTAAAAAACTAGTAGAAAAAACACATTTCTAGGAGTAGTATAAAATTTCAATATTTGCAATCATGGGGAAAGGCCCTTTCAGATAACCATAAAATAATGAAAATTTTAAATTTAAAAATCGGATCCAAGATTTATGGGGCTTGAAATTTCTCAAACAATTAGAAAAAACAACTTTTTGTTGTGGTAGAAAATTGAAATGTGGCAGGTAAATGCAAGGACCAATTTGTCTCTTTAGCAGAATATTATTTCATTTATGCTCTTTGTTAAACTGTGATGCTCTTATTTACAATATGATTTTTGAAACAATGTTTATCATTTATTTGTACATATCTATGATCGATCTTAGGCAAATATTGGGTTTTCCATTGAATGTGTTAATTTGTCTTCTCAGTTTGTGAGCTGATTAATGTTTCATTTCAAAGATTGTTTTTAAAATGTATTGGTTGACATATTTGGATTGGAATTGTCATGGATATCTTGATATTGTACAAGAATAAATTATATGAAGAGTGCAGTTGGAGATATAACATTCTAATTAGATGTAGTTTAGATATTTGTTTGTCCGTATAATTATTTGAACACTTTTAACATCCTAAAAATTTAAAATTTTATATTCTTATAAGTTTTAAGATATATTTTTCTAAAATTGTCCCTCCTCCCCGTTGGAAAGTGATAAGACTTTTATACCATGCAAATACTAATACACAGTAGGATTCTGGTACGAAATAAGACCTTCCAGAATGAACTTCTTTCCGAAATCAAGGTATAGCTCTACTGCTTTAATTATTTTAAATACGTGGTGCTTCGCAGCTATATTAGGATTATGGTAGGAAGAACAGTAAATGACAGTCACAAAAGTTAGTTAAACTACTTTCATATATACATACGTCAAGTAATGTAATTTACATCTTTAGCTTGTGATATATATAATGAAAACCTATAAAATAAACTTAGTAATTATGTAAAATGCAATCAACAGTGTTGAGTTTGTGTTTAATCTGAACGGGTAGTAAGACGTGGTGCATGAATAAACATCCGTTGAGGCATACATAAAGGTCCTCTTTTTTATTCCTGCATATTTTTATAAATTCCAGTTTGCCATTAGCTTGCAATACAAATCTTGCTTCCATTTTAGAATGAGGCCTACAGCGAGCAAACCCGACATATTTTACCAACTCTGGGCAAATCAGTATTTTTGGTCTGCAGAAAATGATGCAAAGCAATAATAATATTAAAAATAATAATAATAATAATAACCTACTAATTACAAGTAGGTAAGATAATTATAATATCCATAAAGTGGAAAAATAATACATTCTAATTGCATCATATTTCCCTGAACAGTCATTGTAGTACAGAACATATATTTCTCTAAAATATAATTACCATTGAATATTTACATTTTATAATTTATGTCTGATTAATTTTTTTTACCACGTTATTTTTTTAAATGATTTCAAAATAAATTAGTAAGAATAAACGTTTATTTAATTATATATGGTTTTACAACTAATATTGAAATAGTGATAATGTAATATTTACATTATTTTAACTCGCGTATGTTTGGAAATGCGTTCAAAATATAACAAAGTTTAATATTAATAGTAGCAATGAGATGGGGTGAATTGTCGTATTCCAAGCAGCCCTAGACTACAGATACGATTACCTTTAGCATATATTAAGGGGTAACTCCCACCAAATATTTAAAATACTTTTACTACTATCCTCCTTAAAACTGATGGTAGTTATTATTTAATAGATTTGTAAATTTTTCTCCTATTAAAATAATGGCTGTTTGTTACAACAAAATTTATTTGGTTTCTGTAAATCCAACCATTAAACATATATAAAATATTGAACTTCAACGTTTTAAAATAATTTTTATGATTTTTCTTCCATGATTACGCCCAAAACACCATTTCAGGAATTTGATGTCTCTGTTTCCAAAAAGATTGTCTCTTTGGCTATTTGCTGAATAATTTGGATTTTCTTTAGATATTAAAATATGTATTTTAATTAATAATTTGAACACGTGTCGTATTTTAAAAAACTATATTTATTAATTAAAAATAAACTTAAGAAACTATGTAAACAATTATTATTTAACCCGCTTCATTATTGAATACCTTTTCACCTGAACAGTTTTTTGAACCAGCATATCAATTATTATTATTATTATTATTAGCACCGCGTCTTACTACCCATTCGGGTTATACGCACTTACGCTAATGTGTAATGGTAGGGTGATAGTGAGATGAAATGAAGGACCTACAGTTTAACGTGGAATCCGAACCACGGTGGAGGCCTGGCATTCCCCACATTCACAAGATGTCTTGTCAGAGGTGAAGGAAGGGTTTGGTAATCAGATAAATCTGTGCCGGGACCGAGGATTGAANTAAATCTTTGCCGGGACCTGGGATTGAACCCCGGCCGCCAGCATAGAAGTCTGACACCTTAACCCTAGACCACCAGGCCACCTACCAGTATATCAATTGTTGTATTTTTTAAAAGAGAATATCGTTGTTTTTAAATTTGAGTCTACCGGCCGGTTGCTGTGTGTGTCTCTTGAAGCCATTTCCTCCACCGCTCAACGACCCGCTAGCTCCCATCGTAGTTCCATGAGGGTTTGTTGCAACTGACGTCCCAAACTGGTTTTCAAATGGACATTCTTCCGTGAGAATAGTTTTAATGTTTTTGTTTGTTATTTTACTCTAAAGATGCAATACATTTTAAGTAGTATTATTTTATATATTTAGTCCATATGTGAATAGTTTTTTTGTGTTAATATATTTGTGATAGTTTCAAACAAATTTACCAAGTTTCACTAAGTAAACTAGTTTGAGACTTCTGTTTTAGGGGTCCGAGGTTCAGTCCTTGGTCCCGGCACCGATTTATCTTATTGCCAAACTCTTCCTTCACCTCTGACAAGACGTGTATTAATCACAACTTGTGAATGTGTGGAATGCCAGGCCTCCACTGTGGTTTGGATTCCACGTTAAACTGTAGGTCCTCCATTTCATCTCACAATCACCCTACCATTACACATTAGCGTAAGTGCGTATAAACCGAACGGGTAGTAATAGGTGGTGCTAATAATATAATAATAATAATAATAATAATATAATTAAAACTGTGCCCATGGGGAACAAAAAACCACTACCCTCAAATGTACAAAATTTAAAATAAATAAATGAAATAGCTATTCCTCGGTAAGTGTTAGAATTTAAATTGTATCTGTATCGAATATGAAACAGGTATTTAAATTAGCTAAAAATATATACATCTTCCCTCCTAATAGTTTAATAATAGTAATAATTAACACATATTTTCTCATTTATAACTTTTCAATGGAAATATTAATAGTTTATTTCATGCAACGTAGGAACTAGAACTATTAAGTTCGTAAGAAAATGTTTTCATAAATCACAACACTAATAAAATATTTTAAAGAAATGTTTTATCAAACAATTATTCAATAGATCTGAATCGTTGGGTGTACGAGGTAAGTTTCAGGATCATGTTTGGTTTGCTCGTAGCTGGAAGTTCTGGGTTCAAATCTCAACCACGTGGACCGAGGGCTGTTCTTCCCTAAGTGTTTATCCACGCTTCCTTCACGCAAATGCGGATACGCTTTCTTTAATACATATTTTCCTTAGCTCTATTCCGTTATTATAATTAAAATGTTTATAACACAGATGGATAGTAGCAGTAATGACAATAATTGGTTTTATGTTAAACGTCTTAATTTGATTATTTGATTTTTTATTGCGTGGGTAAGGAACGGGTCCAACTACTAGTTTTATTTATTTGTTGTATTTAACGTGTGCTTTCTGAACCAAATGATTATATAAGCACACGAGAATTTCAATGAGTTAGATCGAAAGGGCCTAACAATTTTGCCGGGAAACGTATTTTCACAAACCTTACAGGGTTATCTTACATACCACAATCGACATGGGACCGATGGCTTTAATTTCCCTCCAAAAGAAGTTATGCTATGAATTTTTATCACTCGAAAGAAATCCTTTGACCCCGGCTGGTTTTTAACCCACGAACACAGGGCCTTGAGGCGAGCACTTTACTCTAAGACCAGTGAAGTCGACCAAACTGCTAGCATTATTATATGATTGAATGTTCAAGTATAAAGATAGCGCAACAAACACAAAACCAAATATTGTTCGAGAATAGGAATAAAAATCTCAACTAAAATCATTCATGGCGGCACTAGTGAGCACGTAAACTAAATGCAAGGCTCATTTAGTCTAGCCTACTGGCAACGGGGAGATCGAGGTTCAATTTGAAGCCGGTCATTCTCGAAATATTTTTTCTAAATGTTATTCTTTTATTTCTTCATGCAAGTACAGGTATATATCACCTAAATTCTACCTTCATTCCCCCTACCCTATTTACGGGAGTAAATTTGTATAGCCCAAACGGTTAGTAAGGCAATGAGCTAAAAACTCAAGTCGAACAACGTCGTGCAAGACCTTATCTAGGGTGCTGTGCTCATTATAGGAGCCAAGGAAAACCTTATTAAAATGCCAAATAGCTATTTGTGCTGACTTGTATGATTTTTTTCAGTCTGCATATTGTTCTTCTCATTAAAAAAAAACTTTACATGAATCAACACATTGATGAGCTTTGAGAGTAAAATTACCACTCCTCTTTTGATTAGAAAAGATGTCAAATAAATAATGTCAATATATATATTGTGTTGTTTATTTCTAAGAGATTATTAAATATATTATTTCTATAAACTCATTATGTAAATACAAATATTTATGATGATTTTAAAAAGTAAACTAAAGTTTAGGGCTAATGTTAAAGAGTGTTAAATTAGTGAAGAACATTTTTTAAATAACGGCTGTTTCCATAAGCTACTGGATATTTTTAAATAGTATATTGACTTAGTGTTAGCATTTATGACTAATTCCTCTTTTTGATTAATTGTTTTGCAAACTTCTGTGCATTTTTATGTATTTGACGCATCAATTTTGTGTTGACAACTAAAAATTTATTTTATGTTACATACGGTTTTTGTTTTGACAAATGCTGTACAATTTTATTAATTTATTTTAAACAAATATTATTTAAGCAAAGTTTTTTTTGTTTTTGTTTTTGCCACTACATGAACGTCATTGTTCAACGCTCGATTTATTTATCTGACCATAACATAATAACTGTCCAGATAGCTAGACATTCTTTTGTGACTAAATATTATATTGTGTTTACTGTGGAGGGGGCTTATTTCAAATAATGGTTTAGGGTGAAATCATCACACATGTATAATTTACTAGCAGGCTGATCCATTCTTTGTACTATATCAAGATATTAAAATTAGGACGTTCAACATCCGGCTGCTAGCATTTATATAATTTCTCCTTGCACAATACCAAGCTAACTATGGCAATCATAATTTAAATTTCACGCTCAGCTTTCACTCATAAATTTAAAATTTTACCACTTATCTTATTCTCTGGAGTAGTCCCCCTACCTTTTCCCCAAATTTCAATTTACCACTGAAGTTAAAAGTCTTTCTAATTTTAACTCCTTCCCCAAATCCTCCCGCCCAATTTTGAAATTCCTTATTTCGTAAATTTTCCTTGTTAAATGAGGTGGTGCTTCTAAGGATAATCGAAATTTCAATTTTTCATCTTATCTCAAAGGGGCTTAGATTTTTCTGAACACACACCTAAACTCACTTTTGTTTTTTTATATATTACTAGCATGAAGTACAGCATTCCACAGGAGAAAAGTTTATGGAAACTAAAAAGATTAAAAGGGGTAAAAATTAAATCAAATTAACTTTTAAGGGTTATGTAATAAGTTAAAAATAAGGTTTAAGTATATAAAAGGGGTACTAAGGGAAAAGTTATGGACAGACAGACGGACGGCATTGCGGAAACCATGTTTTTGGTTTCAGGGGGTCATGAAACGTTGACATTTATAGAAATTTCAAGTTAGATTTTTTTGACAATCACAATACTAGTAGATATAGATCGTTCCTTGTATTTATTTTTGTTATTTCTAAACAGTAAATCAGGTAGTTTTAATTCAATATATATCTGGCTTTGGCCTTGCATACAATATATCGAATCTAGTATGAATTTGCTTTTTCTCAACAGGAAATTCAGGGGTTATTTTAATGTGTAGAGCATTTATCTCTTTTGAAATATAAATCGTAAACATGGTTTTAAAAGGTATCTTATGCACTCGACACATCTTTAATGCTCTTTATTTTAACAATCACATAATTAATGTATTTATTAAACTATTATTGAGTCT
>CABFVZ010001321.1:0-44526 GCA_902151445.1 Timema monikensis
GATATCATCAGAATAAGAATAACCTTTGGGTAAATGGGTGAAATGATGGTTGCGGGTAGCCCCTTCAATTGTAAAGCTCCTTCTTAAGGGCCTTTCACTCACAAAGTCATTTACCTCTTTGACTTGCAGTTTTTAGTCACATCATTATCACTTGCTAGCCTGCCCATTGGCACATCATTCATCAATTATTTCATGATTTCATTCGCAACCTTTGAATTTTAGAAATTTAAATTTGAAATAAATAATACCTGAGGAGTGTGATAGAGGAAAGTGGAAGAAATAAGTGCGAGAGGGAGGCAAGCAGAAACTTTTTTTTTCATAAATGTGAGAAATCTAATTTGGAGCAAAGATGTGCTGAGAAAGTGTAAAGGAGTGATTTACAAGATGTTCTATGTATCAATATTGACATATACAGCAGAAACACAAGTAAGGAGTAAAATAAAAGCAGAATTCAAGCCTGTGAATAGGAGCGACAATTTTTTTAATTTTTATTATTTAGCACCGCGTCTTACTACCCGTTCAGGTTATACGCTTTAAGTACTAATTACGCTAATGGAATGGGAATTGGGAAGGTTGAATTAGAGGAAGTGAACCCGCATTTGCGTGGAGAGAGAGATTGGAAAACCATTTAGGAAAAACCACCCCCAGTTCACCCGACCGAGATTCGAACCTCAATCTCCCCGTCCACAGCGGTCGAGCTCAACACGACTAGCGCGTTAGCCAACTATGCCATCGAGGCGGGTAGGAGCGACAAGAATGGATAGGATTTGAAATAAGAGATTGGGAGGGATAGTGTAGGAAGAGCCAGTACAGGCTAGGATAGAGAAGTCATGACTAAAGCCATGTGAGGAAAATGGAGAAGAAGAAGATACCAAACAAAATGTTGAATATTGAAGTGGAGAGCCAACGGGAAAACAAAAGTACAGCTGGCTGAAAGGAGTACAGAGGAGTATGGAGGAGAGAGGAGAGGACTAGGTTATGGTTGAGGAAGGGTGGTGTGGAGAAATATAACATATTTAGAGGCTTATACCCCAAAAAGACCTGACCAGTGGCTGTAAATTGCTCATAATGATGATTAAATTGGAAATAAGCTAGGTAGAATATATTCCTATTCTAATTTTAATCCTAATTTAAAAATTCCTCCCTTATGATATGTTTTAAATTCATATTGGTTGGCCACATCTTTGGGATATAGGCTTTTGAAATTATTGTTGAAAGGACTCTCTTTCCATTTTAAATATGTATATTGTTTATGAATATAAACTACAGATGGGCCGAATATATTAGTTTGCGAATTCCAATATTTATTTTATCTACAATTTTTGAATTTGAAACAGACTATTAGGAAAAATTATGGACAATAGAGGAAATATAAATATAATGGAATGATAGAAAATATAAACATTTTTTGCTATAATCCATCAATTAAGTGTTAAATTAATGGTCTGATTGTTAAGTTTGTTCCTTAATTTTAATGAGTTTGAACCACTATTATGGTTTATTAAAGCTATTAATCAATCAAAAACTACACTTCAAAATTTAAACGGATTTTTTTTTTTTAAGTTTTGAGTTTTGGATCCTATATTTTCTCGAATCCTAAATCTCAAATATCCTTAAGGATTCGAGGATCCCATCCTTATTCTAAACTCATTTCCTCTCCAATTTGTAGATTTATTGTATATATATGTAATAAAATACATTAAAAAAATATCAGGTCAAATTTAGATTAAATTTCTAGTACACCAGTGTGATTATGAAATATTGTAGCAGTCTGAACGGTAAAACAAATAGCAATATTATTAAGATGCCTTGTGTGTTTTCAGCTCACAGTTGGAAGGTTCCTTGGGTATTAAAGCGGAAGGAGAAAGTAGACAGGACCTCTCTATAGACAGAAACTCTGACCCACTTCTAGAGACCAAGTTGAAAGAGGCTGCAAATAAGGAGCTTAAAGAACTCAATGAAGAGAAAAGAAAATCAGCCAGAAGAAAAGAGTGAGTACTATGATTGTGTTGTTTGCTCTAAATTAAGAATACACTTTTCCATGTTTTATAAATATTTCATTCATTTTTCATGTAGCAAATTGGTTTTTTATTTCACTGATGAATTGTAGAGAAAAAAAATAGGCATTAAATACCTTATTTTAAACTATACCATTATTTTCTTACAAAATGACATTTGGAAAATATAAAAACATTGTTTAGTTGCAAACCTTGATTAAAAGTTATTGATTTCAACCCTTATAGAAATAATTATATTTGATTTATAATAATAATAATAATAATTATTATTATTACTAGCACCGCGTCTTACTACCCGTTCGGGTTGTACGCACTTACGCTAATGTGTAATGGTAGGGTGATTGTGATATGAAATGAAGGACCTACAGTTTAACGTGGAATCCGAACCACGGTGGAGGCCTGGCATTCCCCACATTCACAAGATGTTGATTTATAATTCATCAAAACCGTTATCAAAGGTTTATAATAGCTGTTACTTATGGATTGCTATATAATTGGCTTTTTCAATACTTGTTTTGCGATTCCAGTAATAAGAGATATTATATTACACAAAGACCACAAGGGAAAACATGATAAGTCACATTTTCCATTTTTTTACAAGGGAGCAATTTTAAAGTTCAAAACGCTGTCAACCACTCCCTTATTACCAAAACTGTGCTTTGATTTGGTTTTGGGATTAAATAGATGTTTTTGTCACTCCCTTGAATGTTTCAAAAATATTGATTGTCATAATATTGGCTATACCTTTGGTTTTTTACCTGACTACATAGTTTTACAAGCTATTTCCCCGGTTTATAATTATTTATCCAAATAATTATTTCTTAGGTTTCCATTAAATGGATCCAAACTTTTCCAACAGGTAATTATGGTTTTTGTGTGATTGTGTTTGTGTGTTGTGGGCAGTGAATACTCCAAATTATTCTTTACTAACATTGCTTATTTTATTTATCCAGCGACAAACAGCCCACTCTCTAAACAACAGCAGAAAATAAAGCAGGTTGACCAGACCAAGACTGTGAAAAATAAACAAAGGAAATTCACATAAGGTTACATTGTTGTCATAGTCTTTTAGTGCGGAATTCGATCACATAACGTTTTCACATCCGGGCTGCAAAACACTTTCAGGTTTTATAAGTCCTTGAACTTTTAATTGGAGATCTTCAGCGGCTCTGTTTGGACGGATAGAAAGGGAAGAAACATCAGAATAATTTTTTGATTATGTAATATAAGACTAAACAAATGAGGTTTTATATTACCTTCATAAGCAATATCTGGCAACTGAAACTCATTTTCTCTTAGCTAGGGTTGATCACGCTCAAGTGTTCTAATTGTCCGGTTAGGTGCCTTCAGCGTTTCTTCCATCCAAGCTCAATTGTAAGTTGTCAGATAGGAAACCAGAAGTGGGTGTAGATCAGAGGAAGACAGCTCTTTAACAGGTCTAGTTGCAAACGGAAGCTTCTTCTTGTAGATCTTATCAAGATGTTTCGTCCAACCTTTAATCATAGTTCCATCCACTCGGATAGCAACAAATGGAGATGTTTTACATCTTGCATATTCTATTTCCTGGCACCAAGCTTCTGGAAGCTCACACTCTACCCTCTTTTTGATGAGAGTGGTATTTCTATCGCATTCAAGGTATAAATGTCCTTGGATGGGAAAAGTAACTTGGATAGACATTAATAATTTCTCCTTGTGAATCAAATGATGTAGAAAACGTATAACAGTCGATTTTTTTTATCCTAGCCTCCACACGAGTCACAGAATATAGCCAATTCATTCACTTCTGAGACAAGAAAACGAGTGATCAAATGATGAAGAAATGAACAGACTTCGTCACTTCACTTTTTTGCTACAGTTTCATCATAGAAGTAAAAGTAGCTCTCGCCAGTAGATTAAACACTAATGTTGAACATATAAACTGAAAGTTGACCCTTGTAATAAATATGATTTGTTTTAATGTTTGGTTACGGGAAATTCTTACAGAAATCTATAGCAATAGTTTCTTTTAAAGGAATTTTTCATGCCTCTTTTCTGGCCTCTCTTTTGCGGTCATAAAATGTCTGCTGCTATTTCAAATGAACTACATGCTCTATTTCTATTTTTCTAATATTCTTCAAAACTTTCCTTTAGGCATCTTCCCCTTTGGCTTCAATAACTTCTTGATCAAGTTTATTTTTATCAGCCGACTACTTGTCACAACAGCTACAGGTATCACACCTGGGATAGCCAAAACTTATGTTAAGGTCTGTGTTAAACATACACCTATAAGTCTCATAGGAGACTTCAAGCTCTGGACATTTTTCCTTTTACATATTAAACATCTTTTTGACTTTTAAGTTTTCAGGTAGGTAAACGCTCTCAGTTTTCTTAAGACTATAATGGCTATATGCCAACTTTTAAAATAACCTGTGTGTTCATGAAGAGCAGCCATGGTTGCTTCTTTTATCTTATGGGGACAATTCTTGTATTTTCCCCTAAAATCTATTGGACTGTGACCCTTCTTTTTTTTAATGAACTAACAAGGTGATCCACCTTCCCCCTAGTGGTACCATGTAATGATTGAAAAACCTTTTTGCATACGTCACCTTCCTCTGTCTGACCATCCCTTTTTACTCTGATTCTGTAAAACACACTGCAATCACAAAATGCATCTTCTTCTTCAGCCTGCCTATTTCTTCTTTGTACTACAGGGCCAACTAAAATCAAACCACTTGGAAAAATGTTAGCCTAGGCATTGTTTTTCATCTCATTTATAGCCTTTACTATTTCTTTCTGATTTTGCTCGTCTACGTCAACAATCATGTTACTACTGTTTTTCCTCAGTCTAATGCACACTCAACATTATCACTTCCATTGCGCACACACCTGCACACCACAGATGTCACTACATTTTTATTTGCTGTAATATAAATTTACCTATACTTCAACAGGAAGAAGGTTCAGGAAAGAGATAGATAGAAACGTATAAAAGTGGCAAACACAATATGGCTTTTACAATGAAAATAAGATCACAGTTCACATATATTCATATCCAATGTCCAATTAAAAACAATATAAAGAACAATAAAAATTATATTAAAAGCCAGTAAATCATTCAATCACATGAAAATGATTGAAAACAATACAATAAAAACAATCGAAAACTATCAAACTATAAATAATTTTCATAGTTCGGTAAATTGTTAGTGCCCAGTACCATTTGATAGTGAGGTCGTACTTTATACAAATCACTATATTTCTCAAATTCATGTTTGTTTTCATATTTATGTCTTTTCCTAATTTCACCATAAATATTTTGATTTAATTTCAGTTGAGATAACTTAAATTTGGATCAAAACAGGTAAAAAAGTTACTCACTTATATATTTTGGATACAGGTTCATTATGGCAGAGCTGTTGCAAACAGAGCGAACGTATGTTAAAGACCTAGAGACCTGTATCAAGAGCTTCTTGCACGAGATGAACTCGAGTGCAACAGTACCTTCCCCTATACAAAGCAAGGAAGAAGTAATTTTTGGTAACATGGAGGAGATCTACGAGTTCCATAACAGCGTGTTTCTCAAAGAGCTGGAGAAATATGAAACAATGCCCGAAGATGTAGGGCACTGTTTTGTCACTTGGGTAAGTGTCTGACAACATGTTTGCATTGAAAATTCAACTTTAATGTAAAATTAATTTTACTAAAATTGGATTGAATCAACCTTATTCTTTAATTATGAAAATTTGTTGAAGATTAGAGACTTTACCACCTCACTATAATGTTTTTAATTAAATTATGATATTGCTCTAATTAATTCTTTAGTTGTTATAAAAAATTAGAAATTAGAAACTTTAACTAAATAATAGTATTTTGTGCTACATTTTGAAATGCACATGATAGCTTATAGAAGAAATTTGAAAATTCACGGCTTTAAAAGTAGATATATGTAGCTCCTGGGTTTAGCCCATAGCCAGTGAAATCACAGAAAAGAAAAAAGTAGGACTTTCATTAAAGAGTTAGAACTAGACCAGCTGGGACTATAGACTTGATCATGTTAATTCTTTTTATGCTTAAGAAAAGTCTTAAGACCTAATACATGACTATAGTATTTTTTAATATTCAACATACAAACCCCAAAAATATGGTTTGCATTGTCATCATGTTGGGACCGTAGTAAATCCATTCACGAGTTTGTATGTTGGGAACCTCTCGTGTAGACTATATTTTTAATTTAGAAACTTGATTATTCCTGACAGTATTTTAAATCTTTTAAATTGTGATTGATTTACGTTTGTGTTGACCACTTTCTATTATGGCCGACCTGATGGACAAATGTGTGACTAACTAATATTAGTGTTAAGAGTGGCCTGCTGAATATGAGGAGATTGGTATTTGATTCCCAATCAGATCTATTGAGGTTCTTTTTTCCTAAATTATTTCTCACTCTCCTCCCATGCAAATGCAGGCAGACAACCTCTAAAATGCTCCCTTCCTCATCCCTACCTCATTAGATTAATTATCATATAATCTAAACTGGTAGTAAGACGCAGTGATTAAAAAAACAAAACCTGATAGCATTAGTACTTTTTCTTCAAATTTAATTAAGTTTTTAAAGTTGTGTGCATTTTCTACCTCCAAAAATTCTTCTTATACATTCTTATTTATGCAGGCCCAAAAGTTTGACATGTATGTCAAGTACTGCAAGAATAAGCCAGAGTCCAATTCCATGCTGGTTCAACATGGTGGGTCTTTCTTTGAGGAACTACAAAAGAAACACAAAGTGGAACACCCAATAGCCGCCTATCTTATCAAGCCTGTACAGAGGATAACTAAATACCAGCTTCTGCTTAAAGACCTACAATCTTGTTGTGAAGAGGGTCAAGGAGAGATTAAGGTTTTTACTTTTTACTTAACTGTTTATATTATTTTTACATATCAGTCTGATCTACTATTTTAGCAATCTGAATCTTAAATTTTAATCATAATTTTGCATATGAATCATGAATCTCTAACATGAATCCTAATTTTAGAAAACATGAAAAATATCAAGATATTCTAGGTACTACAATAAAGTTACTTTGGGGAATAAAAATAACTAAATGTTAAAATATTTTTTTTAATAATGAATTCATTAAAAACTCAATAAGTTCATTTAATTAATTTGTTTGAGGTTCGGTTATTTAGTTTAGTTATATTTGTAAGTATATTGTTTAATTTTATGGTTAGAAACCACTAATAAACAGTCTTAGAGCTCAAAAACAAATTCCAGTTTTAAATTTGAAAAAACTTTTCTTTTTAAAACTTGAATATGATATTGTCTCAATTCTTAGAATCTCAAATATTCTTAAAAGCGAGAGGATTTGACAGTAGGTACCATATTAATGTATTTATAAGTTTCAGGCTGTTTGGAAAATACTTGCATCACAATAATTTTATTGATACACACATTGCTTATTCACCTGGTAGTTCAAAATTTAATATGCTATATTTATTTCAATTCATGGACTGGAAATAAAATAAAAATACTATCATTCAGTATTGCTTATGTTTAAATGCAATAATATGTTACATTTTTTTATATACTTGATGTTTAACATCATTTTTCTTGCAGGATGGTCTGGAGGTAATGCTTAATGTACCAAAAAAAGCTAACGATGCAATGCACCTGTCTCTTCTGGATGGATGTGATGTCAGTTTAGATAAGCTGGGAGAGGTTATATTACAGGACACCTTCCATGTGTGGGATCCCAAACAAATCATACGCAAGGGTCGTGAGAGACACATCTTCCTTTTCGAACTGTACCTTCTCTTCAGTAAAGAGGTGAAAGATTCTAGTGGGAAGGCCAAGTACCTCTACAAGAACAAACTCATGGTGAGAAGCCTTATTTTTACACTACAGTCCATTTTTCATAGAAAGAGCCTTTTATAAAATATAAAAAGTTTTTTTGCCACCAATATTGATAATATGTTACTATATTATTAGTGTTATTTTATAGGTATTTAGAGTATTTCTCAAAAGTGACCACTACTGCAGATAACATGACATATGAAGCTGTTAGATAAGGTTCTTTATGTGAAAATTTGTCTATGTGCTGGATGTTTGAATTATGCATTTTAAACGTTAGAGGCGAGTAGTCATTTTTAATTTCGAGCTGAGTTTCGATCAAGTTTGTATAACCTACATAGTGTTGTATTTAAGTTTGAGCAATATAATAGCAATATTTGTTCCACAAATACTTCAAATCAAGTTACTCTAATGCGCAATGTACAAACCATAAATAAAACTATATTTTTCTTAGAGTTGTTCGAATCCACTGTTTTACTAATCCGAATTTTGAATCTAAATTACCAATCCGATTGAATCAAATTTACCTTCGAATTCTGAATCTTGGAAAAAATCATCAACATAAGAGGAAATATAATAGAATAATATAAAATACAAATATTAAAAAGTGTTGACATTTTATCTTATATACATTAATTATGAGATTCATAAATTTAGTTAAGTATTACATTTCTGGTCTGGGAGCTGGTTGTTAAGTTCACCCTATAATTATAATTAGTTCTGAACCACCAATAAGCAGTATTATAGCTCTAAAACAAATTTCACTTGAAAAATTTAAAGGAAAAAAAAAAGAAAAAAATTAAGGGGTCTAGAATACAAAATGTCCTTGAATCCTCGGATCTCGAATATCGTTAAATATTTTAGGGATTCGATGGATTTATGGGTCCATTCCTAATTTCCTTAGGATATTTGTTTAAAAAGGCTATGAGTCATACACATTCAGATTTTATCTAAATTTAATGTGCTTGTAAAAGCAAAACTAAATATTTGGAGACTGTTTGTTATGAAATAATATCAAATTGCACCAGGGCACAAAGGTCCTAAGGGCACATTCCAACTTTATTTTCAAGGGGAGGAAAAATATTTAAATCAAACAAACTTCGAGGTCACTTTGTCAGTGCATCACTTTGATATTTTATTAAAAGCTTAAAAAATTAAAAATATTAAGAGGAAAGGAAGAAGGAATAGTGTTTCTCAACTCATTGAAGGGGTTGACACCCGGTATATGGTGGTCTGATTTGGTCCTGTCCACGTGGTGTTGCCTTGGAGCTGTATGATTAAAGTACTAAAATGATTTATTTCTTAGGCTTTTGGCTTCTGCTAACAATTCAATCAAATGTTTAAATTTTTAACCTCTTCCATTAGATTTCAGCACACATAATCCACATTTAAAGCTGTGAATATATTTTTTTAGAACAATCACCTTCCAGTCTCTTTTCAATCTCTATTGTCCAGCCTTACTAGGTAGGGGTAGCATCAATTGTTGTGTCTATTATAAGTGAATACTTCTTCCATTGAATTGTATCCCTATATATTAGTTATCATTATCATCATCGACTGTTTCCAGCCTGTGACCGGGCCAGTTTAGTAAAATGCCCCCTCTATTCTTACACCATTCTTTCTCCTCTAATTTCTTCAATTCTTCTCCTTTCACTTGAACACTTTCTGTTATTTGTTCCACCCATCTCTTTCATGGCCCCCTTTGCAAACTTTTTCCTACATACTTAATTTCCAACATTTTCTTCGGCATCATCTCTTTTTCTTCTATATATTAGTGCCATGTTTATATCGAATTGAGTTGCGTTGGTGCTAATTATACCCATAATTGAAATGACACCTCCATCTTGAAACATTTAGGATATTTGCTTAATGTAGAAAATAATTTTTTCCTCACTTTGTTTTTTATTTATTTTTTGTTTTAGTAATTGATACTTTCTTCAGTATTTTAGCACCCTATTATTTCTATTTTGTATTATATTATATTTTGATTTTGGTAATGACAGATATAAAACAACTTTTTTTTTAGCAACGCGTGTTACTACCTGTTCAGGCTATACTCACACTGTGATGAATTATGAATGGGTGAGAATAGGCAAGTATTTTGGTAGGGAGGGTTATGGATGGTACAGAATATGAATAGGACACAAAATTTAAGTCTTGTCCAAGGCACACGAAACCCTTGGGCCACCCCTGACTGTTCAGAAAAAATAGCATGTTATTAAAACTTGTATACACATATGAATTATACAACTTATACATTATTTTAAGCCCATTTTTATTACTGTTTTTTTTTGTTTTATTTTAATTTAATACAGAATATCCTTGAGGCTCAAAATTATTTTCTTGGGAGTTTTTTTAATCATGTTAAAAGAGTAAGAGGTGCCCAACTTATTTTTATTAGATTATTTGGTAAAAAAATATATGAAACACAAAATACAAACACATTAGAACACTTGCTTTTGCTGGGCGGTAGGTACCAGCATAGACGTAACCATCTGGTTAAGCTGGTTGTGTTAGGCAAACACTTGTCTTCGGGTGATTTAAATTCAAGGAATGGAGAAGGGAACACACATTGAAAGAGAGACTGATAAGACACTAATAAGAACAACTAAATGTCACTCTTTAAAATTCACTTCCCTTCTTTTTTTTTTTTTCACACATTCATCTCACATTAACACACATTTAAATCTTTTGAAACATTACTTTTATTAAAATTAGAAACTCTAACAAATACCATACTTCACATGATTCTACATTTATTTCCAAAAATATAAATTCCAAATGTATTTCAAAACATTGAGTAAGTTAATGAAGTTGATTTAAATATTTAAAATCATGTTTTAATAGGCTATAGATTTTTTAATCATAAACAATCTTAAAGTAAGATAAATTAATTTTGTGTGTATTTACTGCCCTTTTGGGCTATCCACACGTTTAAGTTACTGGGATAGGGATGAAGAAGGTAAAATTCAAAGCAAATACACCTGTGTTTGCAGTAAAGGAGTGTAGGAAACCATTTACAAAAAATCTCCCTCGGTAAACCTGACCGAGATTTGAACCCCAATTTCTCATCCACTAGAAGATTAGTCATTGTGAGACTGACACCTTAAACAATTCCAATATTAATCCACACATGAATTAGTTTTTTTTTTTTCATGTCGAACTAATGTTGTGTTTCTTATTTTCAGACATCAGAGCTTGGTGTGACAGAGCACATAGAAGGAGACGAATGCAAATTTGCTGTATGGACGGGTCGTGCACCTATCTCAGATTACAGAATTGTGCTTAAAGTGAGTGCTCCATTACAAACTCTATAATTTGTGATGATAGTGAATGTAATTTATTTTTAGACATTTGAATAAACATCACACTTACTCTGCTGTTGCTGCACTATAATTGTTTGGAAAACAGACTTAATATAGACATATTTAAACAATACATTTTGCTCACTACCTAGTCCAATGCTCTCTTTGAAGCTACTTTTTTAGTAGTACACATTTTTCCCAGGGGGTACAAATTTATTGTGATGCCATAAAAGTCTATCCCTGTTTATTTTAAAGTAAATTTTATTTCATCTTAATTTGATTTCCCCAGAAATATTACTGCAAAAATTGATCCTTTTTGAACTTAATATAAATATCGGCTTTACTTAAGCGTCAACATGATTCACACAAAGTGTAATTTAGAATGCTTCCAAAAATATCTTTACTACTTTTTTTATTTATAGGCTGCAAATCTGGATGGTAAACAGACCTGGGTGAAGAAACTTAGAGAAGTTATACAGGAAACGTATTTCAGTACTGCCCTACCTCTAAGTATGCCCAAAAGTCCTGCTAAACTGAAGTCAGGTAGTCAAAGATCCAGTCGGTAAGTCAAAAACATGTTTGAATAACAAAACTACTAAAAATAAATATTTGTTCAGTACAGGCATATCCCACACTTACACTAAGCTATGTTTTAGACCAATATTGTAACTTTAATCAATGCATTTTTTTTTCACTTATCGATGTATGTTCAGCATTGCAATCGTCATAATCTGAACTTAATTGTCATAAATAACAAATGTGTAACTGAAATAAACACTGTAGGGCTTACATTTTGAAAAAAGGTAAGCACATAAATCACTGGACATTGATGTGAGTGATAACATCATGTCACTAAGGTTTCTTATCATTGAAGTAAGTGCCTTAATTTTGTGACATTGTGGCAATTTAAAAGTGTCGTAAGTTGAAGTGTGTAAGTCAGGGTATGACACATATTTGTGTCGTACCAATATCAGATAGTCACCGGTACTTATAACAAGTTTGTCTTTCCAAGAGGAAAAGTCAATTTTTGTAAAAGTTTATGGTTATTTTGTTATTAATTGAAAGCTTATAATTATAAAAGACATTTTGTTCCATTATAAATTTCAGAGTTAAGAAATACTTTCAACAAGAACTAACAACAACTAAAAGCTATTATTCTACTCATTTTAAACCACAAAATTAACAAAGAACTTTTTTTTTATAGTAATCTGTTTTTTTAAACATTAAATAAAAATAAATTATTTAAGGATGCGACCTTAAAAGCCGCGATAATCTCGTTTCCTTAAAGATATTAGAGATTTGAGAAAATGTTGAATTTTATATAAAAAAAATTCAAAATTTTGGCTTGGAATTGGTTTTGGAGCGCTTATGCTGCTAATTGATTGTTTGGATCTACATAATTGTGTGGGAAACTTAAACCCCCTTTACCACTTAACTGGATGTATTTTAACAAAAATGTTAACAATTATTAAGGACTATTTCTATTTTCTATAGCAACTTAAGAATTAATGTACCATTATTAAAATAAATTATGCTTGCCAAATTCACTAAAACTCGTAATTTAATTTGAGATTCAGGATTTATAAGTAAAATGAAGGTTTGGAATAGTAAAATAGTAGATTCAACCCATATCTAATATTAAAACTAGAGGTGTATTGATTCAGTAAAACCGATTACCGATTGCTTAAAATAATTGTTCATGCTTCGATTATTTACACCGATTATTCCCGATTATTTATTAATAACTATTGGGAAATATGCTTAAGAGAATGATAACAGTTAATGTAATTAATACAAAACCCGCCTCGGTGGCGTAGTTGGTTAACACGCTTGTCGTGTGGAGCTCGACTGCTGAGGACGGGGAGATGAGGTTCGGTCGGGTGAACTAGGGGTGGTTTTTCCTACGTGGTTTTCCACTCTCCCTCCACGCAAATGCGGGTTCACTTCCTATAATTCAACCTTCCCAATTCCTAATCCATTAGCGTAATTAGTACTTAAAGCGTATAACCCGAACGGGTAGTAAGACGCGGTGCTAAATATAAATATAAATTAATACAAAGAGATTTTATTTAAAAATCAACAGTTAAAGCTTTGATAATCTTAATTTCTGATTAATTTTTGCATAACCGGTGAAAGTTGAAACTAGATTGTTAGTTTTATCAATGATATGAACTCATATTTCTTTATCTGGCTATTTAATCTTTACATAGCCCACAACCCAGATGCAGTGTGTATAAAATTATTTTTTTGTGATTTTGATCACTAAACCTCTACTTAGAAAATTTTGCTTTAAATTTTACTTAAAAAAACGATAAATCGGCATAATAATCGCTGATTACGATTAATTGCCGATGCACTAATAATCACTCGATAACGATTCATTTGATATTCATATCGGTACACCCCTAATTAAGACTGAAATATTTGGAAATTTCAGGCACTTTAATGCTTATTTTCACTTCATGTTCTTTTAAGGCCCTAATACTTTTATTAAAAAAAACAATATAAAACAAACTATAACAATTTAAAATAATTTTAGTCAGTGAGGTTTGCTATTCTCTTAAAATGAATGATGCTTTACTTTGTTCAGAGTTTAAATTTATCTACTTTCTACAAAGTTAATATTCATGTAAACTTTCTAGTCTCTTCTCAGTCCATGTTTTAGTCATATTTTTTAATTTACTGTACTCCTTTGATTCTAAGAATCCATCATTTATAAGATGCAGCTTAATTTTTCAGTGCCACTAACAGAAATAAAAAGCTTTTTTTCTAAGAAAATAAACAAAAATAAAACTCTAAAAGTACCCTATATCTAAGAAATAATTTTATAACAGAATTCAACTAACTAACAATAATAGTACCTTATTTATCAGTAGATATGTTATTCATCTCTTCAAATGGCACCCTCTTTTTAGATATGTTTAAATGGGGAAAAAAGTGTGTCATAGAAATGAATAAATACTGTTTATTTACTAATCCACCCATCAGTACTACAATTGGTGATCGAGGTGCATTATTAGCCTTTTCCAAAAATATTATAAAAGGTAGAGAAACAGCTGCAATAGGATCATTTAGAGAGACATACTGTATTAGAGAGAGCCAAGAAAACATGTAGAAAAAATAAATTCCTTGCAACTTTAAAACAAAGGAAAAAAGGACTTTGTTAATATTTGAGTTCCTTTGAAAAAATTAACTTTGAAAAAATCTATATTTATTTAAAAAAATACTTTATTGAGATAAAAATAATTTAACCTCCTACACAACAACATATTTTTGCAAAAGCAACATTGTATCATTTAAAATCATAAAAAAAAAAATTCATATAAATATACAGTGTATGTTAAACTATATGCATTAATGCAATATCAGATAGAAATTTAAAAAATCAACAAAAAATCATCAACTTTGTATTATTATTATTTGTTGGTCACTATCTTACATATCTTTTAATGCTATGCAGTGCACACCCTGAATAATAAATGTTTTTAATTCTACATTTATTACTGCCAATTTAGGCTACAATCCTCAAATGATCTAACGACAAAAAAGGAAAAATATAAATAAATTGATTTACAGTTTTCTAGTTCCTTTTTGCCAAAAGATTATTATGTATGGGCTATTAATTATTTTGGAACCTGGTTAAGTGTCAGAAAAAGGTTTACACCTTAAATTTGTCAGATTAAATAAATACATTTAAATAAATAACTAAAACTACTTTGACCTTTAAAAAGTTCATAGTAAAATGATAATTTTAAATATTACAAATAAAAAATATCCCTTTTTAAAAAATGTTTGTTTATTAATGTAAACATATAGGTGTGAATCTATACTGGCCATAAACTTTTACATGTCTAGATAAAGTGAAATGTTTATTTACTTTTTATGCTACTCTGATAGTGAAGGCTCCATTGTTCCCGAGGGAGTAATTAATACCATTACTCTTAACCTGTCAGGTCCCACTGCCAGACAGCTTCTTCCACTGAGCTCCAGTACTCATACTTTTTGTTCTGACACAATCCACCCATCATGAACCTCTTGTAATAATTCTTCATTCCTTCTTGTGTCACCCCTATTTCTCTCTTTCTTTCATCAAGACAACATTTTTCATCTTGTTTGTCTTCTCTCAGTAGTGGGGAGTCCTTCATTCTAAAAGAAAAAAAAAAGTCTTGTCATTTTCTTTAATTTATTTGTTATCAAACTAGAGTGAGTTAGTTATTGCAATAGCTTTCTAGATATACCTAGCCTCTTTAATCAAATTTCAACCTAATAATTGTCATTTATCAAAATCGTTATATCATCAAATCAGTAGAAATATCATTAAATGATTAAGTGGCATATTTAATATATTAAACAACTAAACTTAATGTGGAGGATTTTAAATAATTGCATCATCATTTGCCTAGTAAGAGAAAGAGCTATCACATAAAGGTAAAATTAGCAATTGGGTCCTCAAATACTTCAGGATGTTTGAGATAATATAGAATTTCAGGGTTGCCACGCACCTGGAAAACAGGGAAAACCGGGAAAAGACAGGGAATTTGTTTGTGTCTGGAAAAAACCGGGAAAACACAGGGAATTTCACCAAAAAGCTAGAATTTACTGGAATTTGTTAGTGAATTTGGGCAATAAAATGCTTGCAAGCGTAACAATATAGACTAAAATTTGTAACTGGAGAATTGAGCAGTCTGATTGGAACACGTCTCATAATGACTATGCTTACCAGCACCTCATCAGCTTGAGATAAGTCCTGAGTGCAACTGAGACGACTCGTTTTCGTTCGGCAAATGCCGCACATTTTTGGCTTCCTCCACTCACCCCCGCTAATAAGACAAACGTCTCGTTCCACCCCCACATTTAAACTCAAAATTGTATTTTTGGTATTTCCCATTTTTTTTCATTGCATTTAGGGTAGACAGAAAATATTACCAATTTTTCCTTCTAGAAAATGTGTCATTCATTTCTCATCATTTTCCAAATAATTCTTAAACATGTGTTTCTCTTGCACAATAAAACATGCTTCCAATGACAAATTACCACTCTTCATTTCTAAAATGTTCTTTAAAACTAAATTAAATGCCTCTATAATTATATTTATAATATCTATTATGTGTCTGGAAAAATGAAAATGTTCTCTGGAAAACCTGGAAAACACAGGGAATTTGGTAATAAAAAAATAGTGGCAACCCTGAATTTAAAATTTTTAATATATTTATTTAACAACCAAACCTCAGCTACACCTAACTAAATGTATAACTGTATGGTGTATAACCCGAACATGTAGTAAGATGTGATGAAAAATATTATTAAAATAAGATTTAGCTAGGCCTTTTTTTCCTATCAATATATTATTTCCTTTTATGTTGATAATTTATTTCCAAGTTCCTAATTCAAATTTAAATTTGAGGTTAGAGCTGTATAGGTAAAATGAAGATTTGAATTTGTCAAATATTATCTAACTCTAGTAATAATTAAGAATGGGCCCTCGAATCATCAAGGATTTTTGAAATTTGAGGATCTGAGAAAATTTCAGATTCAAGACTCAAATCCTCCAAAACTTTTTTTTTTTTAATCTTTCAAGTGAAATCTGTTTTAGAGCTCTAATACTGCTCATTGGTGGTTCAGAACCAATTTATAATTATAAGATGAACTTATAAACCAGGCTTCAGACCCATGGTCTGCATTAAAATAGCCGTAGATCCTTGTGTTGGTTAGTGATAATATACAATTCCCCTTTTATTTGCAAAGTGGTAGCATAATAATGTCTGTAGTTTTCAAACAAAACGATAAAAATATAGGTTTTTTTTCTACTAAGGTGTAAACCATACTTGTGACCTGGTCACCCATATACATAACTAGGCTTTACTCCCTGATAATCACAACTTTGATGACCAGGTTGAAATTATGATCATGACCTAACTTACTTTACTTTAATTAGTTTTATTAGTTTGTGTAGTATTTGCTTAAAAAAACACACTTTACTTAGTATGAAGCTGGATATATCCGGAAATATGATTCAGCTGTATGCTATTTTGTAATAATGCTCATTAATAAGTTAGTTGTACATCTAAGCTCGTAAAAAAATATGTGAAGCTTACACAAATAAATTGACTATAGATGGATTGAATCCAAGATTTTATGAATCCAATTCTTTATTAAATCTTCCTCATTTTATATAATTTTAAATTAAAAAATGATACCTTAACACAGGAATCAAACCCTGAACCTTTGCCTTAGTATGTCATTGATCTAACCCATAAACTATCTAGGAGCCATCCCTTGCCCAGGTTTATTCTTCACTCATTTTTTAAGTCTGTGATGGACGTGTAGAAATCGTCAACTACATATGAGGAATCAATTAAGATCACTAGATATTGGGTAACACAACCTGTAATTAACAAATATAATAAGTTGGTTATTTAATCCACTCTTCATTTTACCTTCAATTTCTGAATCCCAAATTCAAATCTTAGAAAATATGTTACTCATAAGAGTCTATACAACTACATTAATTCTTAAGTTGTTATATAAAATATTTTATATTAACAATTTGTTAACAGTTTTTGTTTTATTGTATCCACTATAGCATTCTTACATTCATTTAAGTGGAAAAAAAAATTATCTATGATTGGTTTGTTAAGTTTTGTTTATTTCTATGGTTATATAGGGCTAGTAAACCGAAATATTCAGTTTATTTATTGTGAAGTTTATAGAAGCAACCTTTTTTGTGTCCATTAAATCTACCTGTTTTAATGTTTATCTAATGTGATAGCTTTTTATTTTAATAGAGATGGGACATTCGAATTCTATGGTATTTGAGAGATTCAAGATCCGTAAAAATCTCAAAAAGGTGTCTTGAATACAATTATGAAGTTCTTGACTTGAAATCATAATTTAAAGCCATTGTTAAAAGTAGTTAGTTATATTTGTATAGTTGGGAGGAAGAGAAAATCACACACAAAAAAAGTCGAAATTGTATTAGTATAATTTATCTACTCAAAAAGTGTTATCTTTGTTTTTTATGATGTAGCATATAAATGACAAACAAAATAGCGTTTTTCAGTAACCCTTTGATAACTTTAAATAAAATTCATTTTTTAACATTTTCACTATCCTAAAATTTTAGATAATTAAAGATTAAAATTTAGATTCTATATTTGAAAAAATACCAGGATTCAAGATTTTAACTGTGTTCTGTAATATATTGCAGCAAACTGTGGTACATTAGAACCACGATAGTCCAAACGCTTGGTAATCCGAACGCACCTCAAGTAAAATAATAATGATGTATGAAATGTAGAAAACAGGAAGCCATGCTATTTAAAATGAACGTTTTAGCGAGCAAAGTGGGTGAGCCCACTGCGACGTCCACACACTACATGTCACTTGGATGGAGAGAACAATAACCTCGCTGTAACCTTGCTGCTCCAGTTATCGTTTCTCACTCACTCTGGCTTTGTCTGCTACTATGAACAGTGTGATATTTCGTGCTTCAACATTCTCATTTTCTCATAATAAAACTCAGCTTATTATATCTTTGTGTGCTTAATCCTCCACATTTCTAAAAGAACAATTAAAAAATAATTATAGTACTGTGCATTATTATATTCTATTCTATTTGTCTTGTTTATAAAATAAAATACATACTTGCTGATCTGAACAAATCAATAATCCGAACCACCCACAGTCCCAACTAGTTTGGAATATCAAGGTTCTACTGTACTTTTATTTACATAAAATCATGTGTGGTGATAGTAGTGATTCTAAACTTATATCATCTTATTCAAAATATAACTTGTATTAAAATAAGTTAAGAAAGAATAATTTTATTTAACTTTATTCACTCGAAATAATATTCTACTGACCACTCAACATACTTGACTCATCATTTCAGCACCCACTTAGCAATTAGAACTAAGTAATACTTACACACAGTGACATATACATTAATTTGCACCCAGAATAAACAATATTAGTCTGTTCTTCCTTACACCTTCAACCCCCACTCACCTCCATGTTTCCTCTATAATACTCCGTCCACAGAGCACATGGCGCCTCTCATTTTGGTCATCAAATTAAAAATATGTATAATACATTAACACACTTAACGGTGTTGACACAGTTCCAACCCTTAATGAATAATATAAAAGCCACTCAAATTAAAGCGATGATTCCCTGCTGTCTGGTACTATATTCATGCTATGCACATTGTTAGCTAATTAGTCTGAAACAAAATTTATTTAGGGCTTTAAACATTTTAGTAGTTTATTAGAAAGAGTGTGAATTATAGAGAAATACTTATGAATCAAGTTGTTCATGTGGATTGAAACACATATTGATTTTACTCATATGAAAGAAATCAATTAAGTATTGTAAATCAACTAAAATAATTTTATTTTTATCAAAACGTTGTGAAAATTAATCAATGCTGAAATATTGTTAGCAAAAATTATATATAATAATTAATCGATTCAATGAGGTTTACAAATACATTAGTAAACAATTAGAAATCATTAAAATGACAGCTGTAAAAAGAACTATTACACGTTTGTCTGTACATGTCCTGACCTTACTGCACTATAGATAGTTTGTATCACTAGATTTGATATAAAAGTTATCTCATAGTTTCAAGGAAAAAGCTATTAAACGCAAGAACAAATATAAAAGGGAGAAGAAGATATAGAATGTTAGCTCAAATTCAAAGACGTATAAACATCTCATCCAAATTATAAAATACATTTGATAAAAGTTTTAATGAAGATCTTTCAAAAGTTTCCAAATTGTGTTTGGCTTAAAATTTTTGGTTCATACCAATAAACATGTCGCATGAACTTCAAGTAATAAACCTATATTATATTAATGCGCTGTATTTGCTCTGTTCGCTTTATTTATTCTTCTCATCTCGTTTTCTAGTTTACTACCTTGACTTCCAATATCTTTAGCAGATGGCATTGTTTTATCTTTCCATTAAATGTATCGTTTCTCCTTATAAAATGTTTGCATAGTGTAAACATGTTTTTACAAGAACACATCAACAAAATTTACTTACAGAAATATATAATATAAAAGATTTTTTAATAGAACAATTTTCTTTATTTATTTCATTATTTATGATATCCTTTCTACACTTTGACTATTTCTGTCTGGACTACCTTTTATTCTTATAACTTGAGTTTCCATTAAAGTATTAAATATAATGCTAGATTGTCAGTTTTAATTAGGTTTTCTTTTTGTTCGTTCCTTTTCCATAAATCTAACAATAAGAATCTCATAAAAAAATTAAATGCTATTATGTTTAGTTCAATAATTAAATCCGTTTGAGCACAGATGATGCATTAATTATGGCTTCTTCTTTTGTGGCACGTTGGTTTTACTATATTGTGTACCTTGTAGTTACTTGTTTTTGCATGACATTGATTATGGTGTGCTTTTGTTTTACAGTGACTTGGAAGATTCCATGTCGCTTGATGAGAGCGTGGAAAATCTGGACCGAGGATCCTTAGCTTCTTTCGGTTCGGGTAACACCACTGACTCTGACAAGGTAGGATGACTTCTATTTCTTATTATTCCTCCTTGCTTATATTCTAGACTGGTGTCCCACAATCATTTTAGGCTAGCGGTACAGTTAATAAAGCTAAATTATTTGTGTTACACTGTTTTGTTTTATTTACACGTTTCGGCAACAGAGATTTGATTTCACACATAGTCCAATGGTTGTACGGTAAATCAGACTAGACTAATTTTTTTTCTTGGAGTAACTTCAAATGGTCAAATATTAAAGGTTGAAGCTATATATCTGTGCACGCTTCTTTAACATTTGGAAACATTTTGTTCAAACCATTAGTAGTTTGGTTAAACTATAACTCTAACTTCAGACAAAATCCTTTGATTTTGCCTAGGCTCTGGCCCCACAGTAAATCTAAAACAATGTTTGTTATGAGTAGCCTTTGATTTATGTAAATAATATTTTAAATGATTATAAAAACATATGATTATTTTTTTTTTGTAAGTTTCTTCTCTAAGGAGTGGTATATCTAATAGGCCTATAGGAATGTGCAAATTTTAGCTAGGATTTGTTATTTTCGTATTTTTAACCACAAAAAATATTTTCTTATTGATTTTTTTATAATCTATAACTTTTAATTTAATAGAATGCTATAATTTTACTAACCACAAATCAAGATTTCTACTAACAGGTATATAAGACAAACTTTGTCACTCTAGAATATCAATGTTATACCTTTGAAAAATCATTCATTTTCTTGCATTCATTGTGGATTTATGGTTTCACAAACTGGCATGGCACCTGTTTATAGGCCATCAATTTGAGAAGCACTCATTGTCAAGGCTAAGTAAGGCCCAATCTTACATTTCCACGTTAAAATCCTCGTAATGTAACCTCTAACTGTTGCTTGAACTTATTATTATTATTATTATTAGCACCGCGTCTTACTACCCGTTTGGGTTATACACACTTACACTAATGTGTAATGGTAGGGTGATTGTGAGATGAAATGGAGGACCTACAGTTTAACGTGGAATCCGAACCAGGCTGGAGGCCTGGCATTCCCCACATTCACAAGATATCTTGTCAGAGGTGAAGGAAATGTTTGGTAATCAGATAAATCTGTGCCGGGACCAAGGATTGAACCCTGGACCCCAGCACAGAAGTCCGACACCTTACCCCTAGACCACCAGGTCACCACTTGAATAATAACATTTGCCATAAAACAATATGGTGGTACGCTAACTTGAATCTAGACTTCACGTTAACTATACAAGCACTTTCACCTAAATGCTACTGCTAACCGAACATTTGTAAAATCATTCATCGCTACCACTTAACCTCATGTTAATCCCTAATGAAAAGAATAACGTGGCAGTGTAAGATTGGTTCTAATTGCTTCCATTATTAGGTCCTTGGTATGCCTACATTTCTTCGTGTAAAACATTCTTTTGTTGAAATTTCTTTCTTCCTATTAGAGGTGAGCTATTAACCTACATTGATGTGAAAAGTGATTCAATTTATAGAAGCAGTAGGAGTATTAATCAGTACCGAGGCAAAATAAGCCTGTTCCTATAAACATAACTATTAAGTAAAATAAACACGAAAATATGAAGCTATTTTCATGTTACTCAGAAATAAAATAATATAAAATTTTCTCTGAGATTTTTTCTGTAAATAGTATTTTAATAATGTAACTAAATCCAAACAATCATAACTACTTAACTCATTCTAAATAAAGAAATTGAAACTGGCTCTCGTCAACATAAGATATTCAACATATGGTAACATATTTGAAAGGATAAACTTTGGAGAATCACAAAAGCATTTACCCGAAGAGTTTTTAAAATCACAATATGGAAAAACCTCCCCTCGAAGCACTCAGAGGGGCTTGAATCGTTTTATCACACCAAAGCCATATAAATTATACCTGAAACCAACTCTCTTGTTAAATATAACTCTTAAACTTGAAGTCAATCAATAGTAATATCACTCGCATCGGTGAGCATGCAGACTAAATCGCATGCTCATCTAGTCTGGTTTGCAGGTGATTAGATCTCCTTATTCAAACCCTCTCCTGTTGTAGTGAGACTTTTTTTCTTAAATTATTTTTCACACTCCATCTATGTAAATGCAGGTACATTTTCTATAAATGTTATCTTTTTCTCATACTTACAGCATTTGTGTAGTTTTTTTTAAATTTTAGCACCATGCCTTACTACCCTTCAGAGTTACAGGCTTATGCACTAGTTACACCAATATGGGGTAGGGGTGAGGAAGGTTGTATTTATAGAGTGTATACTCGCATTTACGTTGAGATAGAGTTGGAAACCATTTAGCAAAAACCATCCTCATTACACTCACACGTAATCACACCACTATCTCTCTGTCAATGGCAGTCTAGAGAATAATGCCTTAGATTATGCAGCCACCAAAGAGAGTATTTGCGTAGTTAAAATGTATATAGCCCAGATCGGTAGTAAGACACTATGCAAAAATAAGAATGATATTGACTGTCATCAGTAAATGGAAGTTTAAACATCAATGAATGATTCAAGGAGCCAGTTACTCATAGAATATTTATCTTTGTAGGGTTGCTGAAACTAAAACCATCAACATTTCTCAGTTGTGTTAACCTTTAAAGAGCTCTGTTAATGGAGACATAACCTGCCTTTTTGGTCAAGTGTAATACTATATTGTTCTTAAGTGGTGTGTAAGGTGGCCTGGCGGTCTAGGGGTAAGGTGTCAGACTTCTGCGCTGGCGGCCGGGGTTCAATCCTCGGTCCCGGCACAGATTTATCTGATTACCAAACCCTTCCTACACCTATGACAAGACATCTTGTGAATGTGAGGAATGCCAGGCCTCCACCGTGGCTCGGATTCCACGTTAAACTGTAGGTCCTTCATTTCAACTCACATTCACCCTACCATTACACATTAGCGTAAGTGCGTATAACCCGAATGGGTAGTAAGTCGCGGTGCTAATAATAATAATAAGTGGTGTGTACATATATATGCCAGAAGTCGAACATGTGGAAAGTAGTTAGGGGGCGCTATGTTGATGGGGGAAGAGGTTACACTTGACACATTTTGTCTGGAGTTCTTAGCATGTTTCCAGGAGTCTAGCTTGCTCTGATTATTCTTGTCAGACATACTTCTCAACAATGTATGTATGTGTATGAGAACTTTATAGCAAATTATAGACATCACTTTACTGAGTCTATATCAATAAATTATATTTGATTGATATTACATTTTATAGGGAATAATAAATCTTTGATTGGTTAAGAAAATAAAAAAGTATGCTATTGACCTTTACACATAAAGTTAGCCTCGATGTATGAACAAATTATAGTTTCGTCACCAGAGAGCTCAATGTTGTAAAATTTATTATTTTTGTTAATTTTCTTAAAGTGATTAAATGTTTTGATAAATATAAAAATATATATATAATATTGAGTTGTGTTGAAAATCCCTTCTCCAAACCTCCTCCCATACAAAAAAAAAGGGGGGAGGGGGGGCCCAAACATAAGCTGTGTGTGAAAGATCCAACCTTAAGCTGGAAGTGCAGGGCACACAAGTTAAGAGCAGTGTTTTTGCAGTCTTTATATCAAAAATTATTTTGTTAAAAAGAAATTAAATAATTCTTCGGTAAAAATAAAGTGTATGATTTTATTCACATGGTGACCCCAATAGTTATTAAATATCTGAAAAGGTTGTCCTGGAATTTAGTGACAACTTTTTCTCTTCATTTAAAAAGTTTGTCATCTAATGCCGCTATCATCATGGCATATATTCAAGAAATGTTGATACCACCACGTGAAAAAAATTTGACTCCGTTCACTAGTGTGATAATCAGACTTAGCATGACTCAAGTGTGATACTATACTAAATACAGGACAACACTTACCTAGACCAGAATGGAATGGGCCAGTTCCATATGCAAAACTGGCCCATTTTATTTGAATTTAGGGAGTTATCATCTTGTATTTAGTATAGCGCCAGAATCAAGGCTTATTAGAGCTAGCTATGAAACTGGCCATTTGTTTCTACCTTAACCACATTCTCTTAATCTTCGGCAAAAAACTGTTTGCAAACAAAAAAAAACTCCCACTAACACACGTTCCCTATACTGCCACCTTAAACTCATTTAATTTGTGGTGTGTGTGATAGACCAATTGGTCCTTTGAAAATAACCCCAAGGTAAGGGCAAACAAGAACAACCATTCCCTCCCAATAATAGGAATAATCTTACCTTGACCCTTCTCTCTCACACCTATTGCTGTATTTTTAGTTTTGACTCACTCAACTTAATTGATTGCAGTGCAGGACGTGTCCACTAAAGATAACAAAACTAAGAGTTTCTTGGTTATGTGTGTGTCTCTCTCTCTCTCTCTCTCTCTCTCTCTCTCTCTCACTCTCTCAAAGGAGTTAACTTTGGGAATTGAGAGTTATGTTTGTAATTTTGAACTTGCATTGCTGTCACTCTGCCTTGTATATATTTGAACTTGCATTGCTGTCATATTGAGCTGATACAAATTAAGTTTTATGGGATCCTAACAGAAGGTTAATTCAATTTTATTAAAAACTTGTCATCTTGAAAAATTAGAATAAATCAATATGCTAAGTAAATAAAAACAAACAAATTAAGTTATAAATTAAAAAACACAGTGAAATTATAGCACAAATTAGATGTATCACAGACTGTAGGCCTTTATTCCTAATGTTTTCATCAAGTAGGAAAACAAAAATGTCAATAAAAAGCAAATTCTAGCTTTTTTTTCTTTATTTTCTTCAAAAAAATAAAGCTTGACTACTTTATTATATTCATACAGTTTGTTAAAAAAACTATAATGTATATCGACAGTAAAAATATGTTAGAATTAATATTTTAGAAAAATAATTGTGATCAGTATTAATGGTAGTTTTATATAGTGTTTGTATTAAAATCCATAAAATAATTTCATCTATCAAAAGTGACAATTACAAATCACATGACTTGACTTATACATTTATAAAAGTTGTTTTAATAATGATTGCAACCTTCACATACTAGCCTTACTACCATATTCTTACAATATTTTTTCTAAATCTGTTGACATAATTTGTGTTTTGAATGTGCACAGTAAATAATTCAATAAAATATTAAATGCATTATATTTACCCTACAAATAGTTAACAATATATATAAATCTCATTAGGGACATCTTATATAGTGGCTGTTCTCATTTGATGAAAAGTAACTCAACAAACAAAATTTAATGAATGTGTGTCAATTTTAATTTCCAACCTTCTGAATGGATTGTATAGAATACTTAGTGAATTTGATTCAAATATACCATTCATTGTTCACAACATTCCTATAGAGATGAGTTCTGTAATGATGATATAGTAAAATAATTTATCATAATTGGGGTGAACTAACTTTCCCAGGTTCTTTTATTTGATCAATCTGTAATAATTCACTCTTCATATTCAAGTATATTTTTATATTAGGGCCACTTGTGTTGGGATAAGTATGATAAAGCAGATAGTCATATTATTAATATTATAATCAGTAGTACTGAGCACTTAATTGTTCTTCAGGAATAGATTTCCAGCAGCAGAGAGAGAATTTTGTATTTTTAATTATCTGTAAGATTATATTTAACTAAAAGTGACTACTTATCATCCCTTATAGTTCTTAACTTTGTTTGGATTTCATTTATACTAATGACATACTTAGATTATATTTAAAGGAAAATAAAAAAAATTTAGATGTTCAAGTTTACCTTGAATTAAAATATCAGTTATTATAAATAACTTTCTACTCTGTTTTATTATTATTATTATTATTATTATTATTATTATTATTATTATTATTTAGCACCGCGTCTTACTACCCGTTCAGGTTATACGCTTTACTCTGTTATAAGTTCAACTATTTCAAATGTATAGTGTGTCATAAAGGTCTGTTAACATTCATTTGTTTGTTTGTTTCACTATCCATTTGGGTTGTACACACATCTATTTGTAATATTATAATACATTCTAATTGAGGAAGTTTAAATTATTTAGAGTATGTATACTCGCATTTGCACAGAGGAAGAGTGTAAAATCATGTAAGAAAAATTATTCTCAGTATACCCAACAGAGATTCAAACAACGATTTCCCTGTCACCAACAGTCCATTTTACTATGATAGTAATGCCTTAAACTATTTGTCTGATGATTTTGGTAGGGCTGATACGAATAGGCCTGACTTAACCTCATGAGGCTGACTTATCTAGAGAAATAATTAACCACGTTGTAGAAACAACCCTCTCCTCTTGTGGAATATTTTGATGGTTTGGTTCTAGACGTTGTCTACACTATAGTCTAGCCAACCCTCTCTACATGTAGTGTCTTGTGATGGTTTGTTTTCAGCCATTGTTTACTCTGTCTTATAGTTAACCCTCCCGTGAAATCGTTTGTTCTAGGTAATGTCTTCAATGTTGTATAGTTCAGTGCGCCACAAACTTTTTAAGTTCTCAGTACACTTAACAAGCTTACATTTTTTGTCGGTCACTGTTTTGTTTTGGATACCTGAAAGCAGAACATAATTTACGCGCACCCATTCTGACCGAGAAACATCAAATATTCCAAGATTAAAGTTCTATAGCTGTTTCTTTAATATTTGGAATCATTTCGATCACACTATTAGTAATTTGGATAAATCATTACTCCAACTTTGCGCAAAACATTTAATTTTGTCAGATTTATTTAAAAAATTAGTAAGGACAAGTAGGTAAGAAATGTGGACAACGCACGGCTGCCACTCGAACCAATTTTATTCTGTTATTATTAAACATACCTGCACAGAGTTCTGGGCTGTGGCTGCATGGCACACCTAATCTGCCGCTGCGGTACACCAGTGTGCCACTGCACAGAATTTGCAGAACACTTGAGTAGACAACTCTCTCTAGTTGTTGCTTTTCAGCATGGTTTATTGGGCTTGCACAAATAGCGTCAATCTACTTGACTAAGGTACCTAAATGAACCCAAAAGTACCCCCCCCCTCCCAAGATCAGACCCAAATTGCGGCAAAGGTACACTGGAAAATCAACATAATCAAGACAAGTGAGTTTATGAGCACTCAAACTCTTTAGAACTTTGTCAATCATAACAATACCTATACAGGACATTTTCAAACTAACAAAACAAAATAGGTCAGGCTAGGTTAAGCTAGGTTTAGGTTAGATTAGAGGGAGGGGGAAGGTAAGCAACAAGAATTTGTTAACATTGGTGTTTGCTTATTTCGGACCATCTTCTACCTCAACTGAACTTGGCGCGATTCGGGCTCAGAGATTAGTGAACCTTCTTCGAACCCTTACTGATGGTCAAGTCAAATTTTTAGTCCAATTAGGGTTCACTTGGTTTATTTTCAAACTCTGTCTACGAGTTTAATATATACCTAACTACTCACGGCTTGTTTAACTTGATATCAATAGTAATCCACCATTATTGTGGTAACCCTTTAATGTAACTGACAAGTATAAATTAAACATTGTATGTACTAATTACTTAAGCTTTGAGAAATAAATGATCTAAGGTTGGGTATGATTACACATTCAAGAATTTTAAAATATTTCACTAATGCTTACATAAAGACTTGGTGTTCAACTTTTGTTTTCTTTGATTTATTTTATTTTTCTCAATTTCAAAACCAAGCTATCTTCTTATATACAGTGTAATTTGTTTTAAACTTTTTTAAAACCCCTAGTGTAAACTAGCACACAACTTATATTTTTAAATTCGGACTTCTTATCTCAAGGGACCTTAGGTGAAGATATATATTTTCCCTCTTCCTGGTATCACCGGCCTTATTTATTTGATTTTATTTCTCTATTTTTTTAAACTTTATTTGCGGAGAAATGGTTTCTCGGTGATATAAAAAGTTTTAAAACTCCTCCTCTCCTCTTCCCACTTCTTCAACCTTTTTTTTTAGACTCTTGTCAGACCTTGTTTGTTTGTTGTGTAAGTTGTTTGAAATCATGGCTGGGCTCGGCCATGCCCTAGTTGTTTGCCTGTGAGTTGAGATTTCTTTCATACTCCTTTAATTATACTATTTCACTAAATAAGTTTACTTTTTAAAGCTATCTGTTTCTTGAACTTTTTTTTCTTTCTTAAAAATAAAAGGGCAAATCCTTTTATCGCTCTAACCCCTCACATAACTTCATCAACATTTTTAATAGGAACTTATTAAAACTTACTTTCTTATTTCAAGTGAGAATCTATTAAATTATATTATGTGTTGTCATTCACTCAAAGACATTTTACAAGTATCTAATTTAAAAAAGAAATTAACTTTCTATTCTCTTGCCAAATATTTTACAAACAAATATTTAGTTTATTAAATAAGCTTTTTTTTAGCGCATGTAGTATTGTTAATATTGTTTTATTAGTACCATGTTACCCACCTCGGTGGTGTAGTTGGCTAACGCGCTTGTCGTGTAGAGCTCTACTGCTGAGGACGGGGAGATCGAGGTTCGAATCTCGGTCGGGTGAACTGGGGGTGGTTTTTCCTAAATGGTTTTCCACTCTCCCTCCACGCAAATGCGGGTTCACTTCCTCTAATTCAACCCTCCCAATTCCTAATCCATTAGAGTAATTAGTACTTAAAGCGTGTAACCCGAACGGGTAGGGTAGTAAGACGCGGTGCTAAATATTATTATTATTATTATTATTACTATTAGTACCATGTTGCTGTTTGTGCCTAAAGTCCAATGTCCATAGAAAGAACCTCATCTGACAGAAAATCTACTACTGGGGGAAGTAATTAATAGGTCACAAATAGTTCTAAAAAAAGGTAAATTAGATATGAAGTTGAAAAACATTTATTATTAGATTTACTTATATCTTTATTTCTCGACACAATCTTTACCATTATTGATGCACTTACCCCCATCTCTTGAGCACTATATCAAAACCGCATCATAAAAGTCTTTGGTATTTTGTCTCAAGTCACTTTCACACCTCATTTTCAACCTCTTCATAGTGAAACGTTTACCATCAAGTTGATTTTTAGCGGACCAAACAGGTGAAAATTGGTAGGAGCTAAGTCGTGGCTCTAAGGTGGATGTTCAAGACGTTCCCAACTTAGTTATTCAATTCTATCCTTGGTTAATTGAGCTGTATGAGGTTTGGTATTGCCATGATGGATCAGTCTCTTGTCAGTACTCCTGGACTTTTGTTGTTGTTGCAAATAACAACGCAAAACTTTGACGAAACTTCACGTTTTAAGCTCGCTCCTAGTAATGGGCTAACAGTACTCCCTGAGAATCCCAAAACACTGTAAGCATAACCTTCACTGCTGATGATGCATCGTTAACTTATTTAGCTGGAGATGAACAGGGAAGTTTCCATTGCATTGAATCTCGGGTTGATAGTGTTGTACTTATGATTCATCCCCAGTAACAATCTTCCTAAACATATCTTCTTCTTAATCTCCGTACTGACAGAAATGTTGCAAGGGCAAACCCATTCGTTTGGTGTGGTTTTATGAGTAACTTTTCTGTGCACCATGTACAGCCTTCCGAAAATTCACACAATCATGAATTATGATGTAGGTTAAACCTCGATAACACCCTATTGTAGCTGCAACACTGTCTATCTTTACTCACCTGTCAGCTTGAATTATCTCTACCACCCACCTCACAATATCAACAGGGCGAGCAGGTAAATCTGTGACTTTTGAGCATCCATGGGTGAATTTATCTACCCAGTTGTGTACCTTTACGTGACAAACACTTATCACCATAGATAAGAAACTTTTCTTTATGAGTATTCATTGCAAGAAGTCCTTTCAAGCACGATCCACATTTTTACACTGAACTATGCATGCGTCTGTGTTACCTAGTGTGTGCTACCTAAACTATCATCAAGATGGATTGTGTTGGTATAAATAGACATATTTATAACCTACTAGACTATGTTTACAACAGTCCCACATCCATTTGTAACCTATTTACTGACTCTACTTGGTATATCTACTTTCACAGACATTCATTCATCAAGTTGTGTGATCTGAATCTGTCACTTTTGATACATACTGTAAATATTTATAAAATAATACTAATAATATAGTAAAATGTTACCAGTGTTGACCGCAAAAAAATATGAAGGTTTTTTCTAAAGGATTCTTCCTACAACTTAGTAAAAATGTAAATTGTCTAAATTGATATATTTCACTGTTATCTACGTATGTATTTTTACTCATACATTTTACACAATAACTTGCTTGAAGTGAGGAAGATGAGGAGAGCATCTTATAAAATAATGCGCTCACATTTGCATTGAAAAATTATTGGAGAACAACATTTTCAATTAAACCGGCTGAGATTCTAATCTTGATCTACCTGTCAAGGGCAACCAAGTACGCGAGTCTAAACTGTGGTGCCATCACTGTAGGCTATAAATTTAGTGTACCCGTTTGGGTTATACACATAAATTAATGGGATATATATATGTATATATATATATATATGGATATAATATATATATATAATATATTAGAGGAAATGCACTTGGGTTTACCTGAAGGTAGAGGGGGAAAACCACCCTTTGTACACCCGACTGGAATTTTAACTCACATTTCTTCATTTCAGGTAAACCAGCCTAACACGAAAGTGAGTTTATAACTTTACTTGTTTACGTCTTTTGTGTATTTAAATGTTAAAATTATTATTTAAATAAAGCAAAATCTCCCCTTGCTGTTTTGAAAATAATTACTTCGAATCTCCAATGCCATGCACCTAGTCATGTAAAAATGCATACTTTGCATTGCACTTCAATTCTCATAGAAAAACACAAAACGCATTTTTATGGCCAAAATTGTTGAAATTTTGCTATATAATTAATGTTATTATTTATACATTGATAATATCTATCAAAAGTGACATCAACAGATAATATGAGCTGAATGAATTTGTTAAAATAGATCCACTAACTTTTCTAATGTTGTCAGATGTAGTTCTTCCTATGACATTGGACTTTAGCAATAAATAAATAGTATTTCCTTTTCTCTGATTAAAACGTGTTTATAATTAATTTTTTTTTTTAGCTGGTGCCCGAAATAAAGCTCTTGAATTCGTTTCTTAATTATGACATCACCTCTTTACATGGTCATTTGGGAACTTAATTCCATATTATGATTTTCAATCCTCTTTACCAGACGATAACTGTCTAATTTCCATATAAGCTATTTGAATGTCAAACCAATAAGAAAACTTGGCCAAGCAAGACACATTTAGACTATCCAAATACAGGTTTGTTATACAAAGATAGAGAATCGAGTGTTCCAGTAAAATATTTTATTTCCAATTCTATCTTCTTATTTTCGCGAAGTATATATTTTCTACCTAATTTTATAAAATTGATCTTAAATGTATAAACACACAGGCAATACAATTTTGTAATTTTATAAAATTTTACCCAGATTAATACTTTCGATTAAATAAAATACGAGACTTAAAAGTACATCTACGGTAACTTACCCTTGAGGTTTGGGAGGGACTCCCCGCTATGTGTTAAGAGGGATCAACCCCAACACCCAAGTCATTGGTCCCTGTCGCATTGCAGTAACCCCAGCTTAACCTCTCCCCTTTGCCCTGATAACCCCCCACCTTCTCCGGGACCGAGACCTGTGTGGAATTTCAAGGAGAACATTATCATCAGGGATTGCTTTAGGATCTGCTGGGTCGTCCTCATGTGTATGTTACACGCATGCGCCGGCGTTATCCTTGTTTTGCATGGGACATTATTTAAACAGCCCCTAATTTTGTTGTCTATTCACTTTACTTATATATTTTCTTTATATTCCACGTTCAATCCTATTCGTAAACAGTGAATGATGTTTAAAAGCTGATGTTCAAGAAGTTTGTGAACAAGGACAAGCCGATTTTCCTTAGTTACATAACAATTATTTTAATTTTAACTATTACCTGCTTCAGTGACCAAACGGTCTAAGGCGTTACTCTCATGTTGGACTGGCCTACTGATGTAGGGGCTTGAAAACCGTTCATGTATAATGAGGGTGTTTTTCCTAAATGGTTTCTTACTCTCCTACCACGCAAATTCAAACTAGATTCCCTCTAAAATTCTTCCTCCCGCATCCTTTCCTCGTTAGATTAATTATACATGCATATAAACTGAACAGGTAATAAATAAGACGACGGGAAAATAATAACTGCTTCATTTGCTGCATCGTCTCTAATGCGTCACTTTCGCAATAGACTGGACTGCCGATGACCGGGATACCGAGGTTCGAATCTAGGTCGGGTGTACAGCGAGTCTTTTTTCCTAAATGTCTTCCCACTCACCCGCCACTCAAATGTGGGTACATTTCTTCTGTATTCAAGTTTCCTCATTTCTAATATATTAGTATAATTAGTAACCTACATGTGCGTACAACTCGAACGGGTATTGAGACGCAGTGCTAAAGATTTTTTTAAACAATTCTTTGTCTAAAAAATTGATCTTCAAAATAATAATCAAACTCTGGTATAACTTATTTTTATTTAGGCGTACTAACTATGTGAAACAAATTACTCCAAAAAATTACAAATAAATTAAATCTCCTACAAAAATCAACCCACTTTCAGGCCATATTTTATAGCAGTAAAGTCAACTACTTTTATTTTATAGTCTAAACTAAAATATATAAACCGGACTTTCAATAACCCTAGTTGACATAAACAGTAACTGTAAACATGATGATACATTTTACAATTCCAGTGAACAGCAGCTATATGTATCATTTTTGGGACGTATGTCTCTCATAGGCTGTAATTCTATATTTATTTATTTTAATATATAGGCCTATACGGTTATAAATAATTGAAAATTGTTCTTTAAAAAAATCTGGAGGTTTTTTTAATTTGTCTGGAACATTTGAAAATCAGTAGATTTAATCAAATGTGATGAGATTTCGGAACAATCGTACGTGCATGTCGAACAGAATACTCATCGCACTTCACTCCTATCTTCGCACAACGCACACCGCACATGGAACAATCGTACGTGCATGTCGAACAGAATACTCATCGCACTTCACTCCTATCTTCGCACAACGCACACCGCACATGGAACAATCTTTGCATACCAAGCAGATTGGTCACCGCGCTTTGTACCAATCTACGTACTGCACTTGTTTCTAAATTTATTTTTATTTTTAAAATTAGAAAAAAACTTTTAAACTACAGGTATATATTAAAACTTTTAAAATAAAAATAAAAAATAAGACTGCAGTAGTGGCAATAGTGATGACGGTGACCTGGTGGTCTAGGGGTAAGGTGTCGGACTTCTATGCTGGGGTCCGGGGTTCAATCCTCGGTCCTGGCACAGATTTATCTGATTTCCAAACCCTTCCTTCACCTCTGACAAGACATCTTGTGAATGTGGGGAATGCCAGGCCTCCGCCGTGGTTCGGAGTCCACGTTAAACTGTAGGTCCTCCATTTCATCTCACACTCACCCTACCATTACACATTAGCGTAAGTGCGTACAACCCGAACGGGTAGTAAGACGTGGTGCTAATAATAATAATAGTGATGACATGTCAACAGCGGCAAAATTTTACTACCTAACCGGTAATAGATTTATACAGTTTAGTGCAAATCATATCAATCAGAAGAGACAAAGTCTGGGATGATTTCGGGGTACTTCGAAACAATTAGTTTAATCACGTGTGTACTGGACTACACTGACAGATTATTCGCCATATACTAGATTGCCGAGGACAAGGAGATCGGCGTTCGAATCTCGTTCGGGTGTACTGAGGTGGGTTTTTTCCCTAAATGGTTTCCACTCTCCCTCCATGTAAATGCGGATACATCTCATAATTCCAAACTTCCTCATCCCTAATCAACTAGCATAATTAGTACATATGCATATAACCTGAACAGTAGTAGGACGCACCGTTAAAGAAAACAACTAATAAAAACCCCTAATCAAAATTGATCTAAACGTACCTGGCGCGCCTCATTGTTTGATCTATTTTTTGTGTGAAAAGAGAGTCACCAATAAAGCCATTATATAGTAACACTGGTTTGGGGTGTATAGGGGAAGGGTTTTTGTAATCTTCTCATTATTACCATTAACTTTCTTGCAAACTGTAAAGGCTGAGGCGGGAGGGAATTACCTCTTACATTTGGTGGTTCGGGCTTTTATTAGATTTTACTCCTAGGTTTTTTTAAATAGGTTTGAGTAATTTTTGTAAACTTGAGAAAGTGTTAGGGAAATAATGTGAGAGGACGTTAGAAAATATTTGTGAATGAAGGAGTAGAAAGAAACAAACACTTAGGGGTGGTACAAAGGGAGGATTTTTAAATAAACAGATGAAAAACGCATTGCGTGATTGTTGATAAAACGAAGGGGAGGGTGAGTATATCTATGATATGAGTAGCAGAAGGTTCATAAAAATAGTTTTCTAATATGTGGACAGTCACTTTCAGCCAATGTTTGAAATAAATAACCTTCTTCTAGTTGTCACTTAATAACACTCTCATCGTAACTGAGGTATACACATATCTACACACGAATTGCAATGGTGGTCACGTGGACAAAGGCGTCAGTTTCTTTTAAACTCTAGTTTGCCAGTGATGAAGAGTTTAGGGAATTCTAATCCCGGCTTAGCATAATGAGGGGGTTAATTCATATAAAAAAAAATTTGCCCTTTACGAAAACTCGGATACATTTCATGTTTGAGATTCGCTCTAATTACAATCATGTATTACATACTTGGCAGCATAACTGCCCTCCCGAGTCGCAGGTGGCTGTAGTATTTGCTAGCTCACGTTATTATTGATCGTTCATATGTAAATGACGATTTACGCACGTCCATCACAGACTCATCCTTAAACTATGAGTGAATAATTGCCCTGAGTGCGGAACGACTCCTGGATAGCTCTGTGGTACAGCATTGGTGCGTTAAAGCAAAGTTACAGCGTTCGATTATCCTGTCCAGGTGTCATTTTTTTAAAATAATTTAAATTTAATATTTTATTTGTCTTATTTTATAGGTATTGTAAACATTTATCAAAAGCTACCAGTTCAGCTCACATAGTTTGACGTATGAATACGTGAATGGAGATCTTGTAATTCTTATCATACAGTTCTTCCTATGAAAATTGGACTCTATATGTGCCATAGGAGAAGTACAAAACCTGTTCTGTTAACGTCAAGGTGATTGTTCTAAGGATTACAATTTATTATTTTTTACTAGGAATTTTAATAGAAATATTATTAACGTCTTGATTAGATTAGGATTGGGGAAAGGTGTTTTTATAGGAAGTGCAGCCTCATCAGTATGGAAAGAGGATGAAAAAACTTAATGATAAAGCTTATTTTGGAAACCACCCCGAGTGCAATCCGAACAGGATTCGAACACCGATAATCTTGTCAGTGTCAAGCTAGGATGAGTCATCCCCACGGTCACCGCTGGTAATGTTCCCAATTCCACCGTCGTTACTTTTTGTAGTTATTTATTAATTCGAGGCGATATAGTGTTGGAGTGTTTGGGGCAGTGCTCATTTTGTTTGAAAATAAAAACCCTCATCTGCGAATTGTAGTTTCCCTGTGGACCGAGTTTCCATTACGAGAGAGAGAGAAACTCTTGTTTCCTCTTGGCCGCCCTCGGTTGTTAAGTGAAATGGTGATGTTTCCTCCTCCCAAAAGAGAACAGGAAACAGAGTGCTTTTTGACAGAAGAAGAAGAACCATTACAGGGTAAAAATAAACTACTTGTAAATGTAGGTTTTTAAAATAGAGCTTAGTGTTGGACTATGTTGTTTTCAAATTTCGTTTTTCCCACGCTCTTGCTCGTCTGCTGATTATTAACAATTTAAAACTTTTTTTTTAGCACCGCGTCTATCTGCATAGGTTATACGCCTAAACAACAATTCAAAACTATCAGCTATAAAGGAGAGGAATAAAAGCTATTTTTAAAACATTTTTATTGCATGCTCCTTAAAATAAACAAAACTACATGACAAAAAGAATAAAATAAAGAGTAGCTGGCCAAGCTCAAACCCCGACCTTTCGGATCAACCGTTTGAACCATAGATTGCACGCTCTTGTTTCATTGATGGTGTTTTCTAATTAATGACAGGCAAATAAATACATACTTATTTCCTCCCTTTCGTCAAATATAAATCCACACTCATCCCCACTTCTTCCCCTCATTAGAGTGAATAATTATTTGAGGTAAAAAAATAACTACATGTCGTCAGCCCTCAAGCAAGCTATACCGACCTAGTGGCCGTCACATGTTAACGAAGATAGTGCCAATATTTGTGGATATAGGGTGCCATGTTGTCAACACAACAAACCCTATGGGCCGTTAATCTCATTTTTCTAGATCGGAGCCGCTACTTCTTTATTCAAACAGCTCCTTAACTGTCCTCAAGAAGCTAAACTGACTCAAATTAACTTCGGGAGTTTGGGTCCGCCTTAAAGTGGAGATTTGGGGGTCGAAAAATTCCCCATTTGATCTGAACTTCTTGCTATTCGTATGGAGGGAAATTGGTTCTCTCCTGAGACTAGACTAAGGGCCAGTTTCATAGTCAGAGTTAGCGCCCGGTTAAACGGCCGTACGATGGGCTCTTGACTACTAAACTATGATAAAGGTGTAAGGAATATTCTTAGATTTGAATTTGAATAGGGAATAACTTACAATTTCCCGTTGCAGAATAGCTCTTGTCATTTAAAAACCATTATTCTATCAGTGATACTGACATTTTTTGTGTTGTTTTTGCTGTCAAATATCTTCGTGAAAACATTTTGGTTTGCAAAAACAGTCATTTTTATCTCGCTTTATTCTTAAAAAAAACTTACGTTATATTATTACAATAGCTCACATCAGAAGTTAAGGTTTATTCTTTTATTATTATTATTATTATTATTATTATTATCATTGAATTACTGTGATACGTTTGATTTAATTAAATTAGCTGACTTTCAACACTTGAAAGAATGATATTGTCACTGCCTGCAAGTTTTAAAAATGTTTATCACTGCATCTTACTACCTGTTTAGGTTATACACATAGGTACTAGCTATGACATTGAGTTAGGGATGAGGAAGGTTAAATTTAAAGTAAATTTACCCACATTTTCGTAGGGGAGGGTGGAAAATAATTTAGGAAAACCACCCTCAACAAACCCGACAGAGATTCGAACCCCAATTTTCCTGTCTCGGCACTCTAGTCTATTGCTATAGTGACGCCTTAGTCCATGCGGCCACCGAAGCAGCTGATGTAACACTTGATTCCCTCTTTCATAATAATTAATAAGCAATTTTTACTTTATAATGATATTAAAATTCAGCCTATGGTGCTGTTGTACAGTCCAATTTTCATATAAAGATCCTTATCCGACATCTGAAAAAAAGCTACTAAAATACTTTCACACATTTATACATAAAATCATGTGATCTTTAACTGTCAACTTTTGATATATATTATCAATACCTACACATAACATTAATAAAATAGTTAGATGTTATCAATTTATCAGCAAATAAATATGTTCGTATTTTATTAAAAGCCCTTTCTATGAAAATGGTACTGTCACCTTCCCACTTTCATTACAAGCTCTCATTTGGAATGTAGGTGGACTGGCCACTAGTTTTGACTTCAGGCTACTATCAACATTCCTCCTCCCCTTCCCCGCCAACCCCTACACCCCCTTCAATGTGGATTGGCCAACACTACCTTGCACAACGATTTCCCTCTCAAGGTAAATTGAGCCCGACATTAACTAACCTAACCTTCTCTTTCCCTCTCATTAAGAATTAGTTATATCACAGTCATACTTTATGGATTAGTTAATGTTCACTTGGATGGCTTATACTGAATTGTAGTCTTCTGGTTATTTATTTTATTAATTTCCAATTAATACGAAACGTATAACCCGAACGAGTAGTAAGACGCGGTGCTAAATAATAATAATAATAATAATTAATACGAGTATTATACTATGCAGTGCCCAATACACCTGTTAAAATAAATTAATCGACGGTTCCCAATCCAGCTGTTTACAATAATTCCTTCTAGTCGAATCTATGGTGTCTAATTCACCTAATTACAATTCTTTCTAATCGAATTGGCGGTGCCTAATCCAACAATCTCACATAAAAAGTACTCAATCCACTACCGTGCTTCAATTGAAATAAGAATGTGTGTCAAGATTAGGTTGGAGTAAACTGGTGGTGTGTTGGTCCCACTTACATTTTACAAACTTGAGCCACTTCATTTTATTTATTCATTTATTTTAGGTATTTAAGTGCATTTTCTGAACCGACTAATTAAATCAGGACACGATAATTTTTATGAGCGAAAGGGCTATTGATTTTGCCGGCAAAGGTATTTTCAAATACTTTCCGGGGTTAATTTAAATGCCACAATTGACATGGGACTGACGGATTTACTTCCCCTGCGCAGGAAGTTGTGCTACTTACGAATTTTTATCGCTCAAGAAAAATCCGTCGACCATGGTTGTGTTTGAGTCCACGAACATTGGATTCTATGGAGAGCACTTTACTCCAAGACCATCAAGGTTCACAAAACTTTAACCGTGAGTTTAGCTGGCAGGTGCTATCCATTCTAAGTTTACATCCGCACATAATTGTGTCAGAATGTACATAATGACGCACGCTGCTGCTTATTCGCTCTATTTCATTACCCTCATTCGTACCTGTTTTTTAATAAGCTTGGTTCAAACGCCGAAGGAGTTGGCCTCATATTAAATTGGCCCAAAGACGTGAATCATGACTCATCAAAGGAAAAAGTTAATACTTTATAATGTTAATGAAACATGCCAACGTGTACAGTTTGCACATAAAAATTCACTTTGTTCACTTATCGAATTTTATTGCAGAAAATACATTTTCAATAACTTTATTCTTACTAATAACTAGAATGTTTTAATACAGATGTCAGCTGTTAACTGTCGGGTTTCAAACTTAACTTTTTTAAGATTCAGTTAAGAAGGAATTTTTTTTTAAATAAAAAAATTGTCAATTTTCATTACAATTTATTATTAAAAGGGGAGTGAAGAGAAAAGAGCAGTTTCTTACAGTTTTTATATCAAAACAAATTTGTTGTTTTTTTTGCCAAAATTTAGTAGAGCATTGCTCCAGTATAAACCTAGAGTTTAATTTTCTTCACATGGTGAACTCACCAGTTAAAGTGTGTCCTGGAATTTAATGACAATTTTTCTCTTCACTTAAAAAGTTTTTCATCTAATGGCCCTATGATAATGACAGATATTCAACAACTGTTGATATTACCATGTAAAGCAAATTAAACTCTGTTTCTACTGAAATAATTTTATTTTATTTTGGCAAAAAAAAAAATTGCTATAATAACCACAAAAAACAATGTTATTTTCTTTCNTTCCCTACACTCCACTCCCCCTTTAAGGGAAAATAGGATTTGAAATTAAATTTGTGATTTATTGGAACAAGGGAATAAGATTACCACAGTTAAGACATAGAAATTAATTAAAATCTTTAGATTCCATGCCTTCAATATCTTATAATAATAATAATAATAATAATAAATATTGTGTTATGTATATTTCATGTACATGTATATTTAAGCGTATCATATCACAGATAATGTATAGCTAAAATAATAAACACTCAAGAAAGCATACAGTCTAAAGGTCAACTCGTTCTAGATGTTTAATCATAGTTGGGCTTTACGTACTGTACGTATATGACTGGGGACCCGCGCCGGTGTGCATGCGGATAAAGGCGTCAGTGTCATCTTGTATGTTTTGCTGGTGACGTAGGGCCTTGGGTTCGAATCCTTTCCGATGATTTTTCCTAAATTGGTTCCCACTCTCCAGGATATCCGCATTTAAAAAAAACACTAATGGGGTAAAGATGGGGAAGATAGACGGATTTAGAGGACATGCACCTTTGTAAAGGGAGTTTGAGAAACATTTGGGAAAAGCCATCCTCAATGTACTGGGCCGTAATTCAAACCCTCACCTCTCCGTCACCGGAAAAATCACACTAAATTATTTTATTTTTTAAATAAATGCTACTATCTTTGTAAGGAGAATAATTAATTAATTAAGAAGAAGAAATATGAAGGGAGATTTAACCTGTTGGTAAACTTGTTACTTAACATCATCTTGATTATACTTTTTTATTGTTTCTTTATTATTAACGAACTAAAGAAGCTGGAAGTTTGTGCAGACTGGATTACTAATAGTTTAAAGAGTGGATTGATACTCGAAACTAGTTGACGTGTTTTTGTCGATAATGTGAAGGAGACACAACTTTTATTAGGATGTTGGTGGGAAGAAACTTTTAGAAATAAAAACTTTTTTTTTTCCAAGTCCAAGATTGAAAACATTTAACTTTACTATTAGTGTAATCATATAGGTATTAACAATATGTATCATATATGACTGCTACAGATAATATGACTTGACATATGAATAGGTTAAATTATGTATTAATTTTGCTAGCTGTAATATAAGGTTATTCTTATAAAAATTGGACTATAGTTGAAATAAAATCAGTGAGTTTCCATGATTATACGCTTGAGAGTTTCACCGAAAACCACCATCCGCATTTTAACGACACCTAAAGTGTTAAAGTGTCACCCCTCCCCCCACTCCCCTCTCGTTCTTTGAAACCATGGGGGAGCCACTGATGAAGAGTAAACACATCGAGGTCTCTCTCTCTCTCATCTAGGCAATTATAAGATGTCTGATGGCGCGTTAAATGGCGTCCGATAGCTTCACATCAAAGAGGGTAAAGCCGCGCTTGGAGACTGCGCACTGTCGACTCCATTCCTCACTCCAGTGGCTGCGCGATCAACAACCATTCATCCTAATGGGGAAACAGTGACACACACACACAAACACTTGGTGTGCTGTCTCTTTCACCTCCGCAAGAATTCGAACTATATTGATTGATCCAGAACACTCTAGAGGATGGCTTCAGATCGGATTCTCTTCACCCCGCCATTTTATTTGTTATTTGACTACCGAATAGTTTGTAGAGCTTTAATAACAAACAAAGCTAGACTCTACGCATATATATTAACTTAGATAATGTAGTAGAGGAACGTATAATTTAGAGCACTTTTACCCGTATTTGTGTTATTATTAATATTATTATTATTATATGTTCTTTCTTAAGACATGTCAATTCTTTTTGTCATTGAACTAAGACCACCAATGCGCCCTGTCCTCTGCCTCCTTCTTCAGCTCCCATAATTTTCTTTCCTTCAAGTCATCTAAATTTGAATAATTCATCTTAAGCTTCTCTTCCCATCAACCTTTCCTTCTGTCAGGTCGTGCAGAAGACAGTCCCTCCTTAGGATGTGTCCGATCCGGTTTGCTTGGCACAGAAGAATCACATTCAAAATTGTTCTCTTCTCAAGAGGTCGGGTGTCGATCCCAGAACTCAAGCGTGGCTTGAGTGCTCTAAGACATTAGACTTTAGTTAAATGTTGTTGACATTCTTCAAAAGGTCTGGTTTTGGACCTTAGACTCAATTGAGCTCCGAACGGTATAATATGTTATATTTACATTGGACCTGGTCTTCAATTTGGTCGTAGGGTCTGGGCTCGGGCCCTTCTGTGCATCAGATGGTTCAAGAGGGGAGGGGGTTCACTAGGGTATTCCCACTCTCGCTCAATGATTGGGTTTCCTATATTTATTATTTCTTTGGGGTGTCTAACGTGCACTTTCTAAACCAATTGATTATATCAGCACGCAGGAATTTCTATAAGCGAGAGCGAAAGGGCCTACCAATTTTGCCGGGAAAGGTATTTTCACAACATTCCTTCCGGGGTTCTCTTACATTATGACAATTGACATTGGACCAACTGCTTTACTTCCCCTTCACAGGAAGCTGTGCTACAGATAGTTATTGCTCAAGAAAAATCCGTTGACCCCGGCTGGATTTGAACCCATGAGCATCGAGTTTCTAATCAGTCCTCTTTGCCCCGCCCTTGTAATATGTTGATGGTCCCTGTGTTGAATGAAATGGCGCATACACCATTTTTCTGACTGAAGCAAGCATCCCCTACACCGTAACAGAGAAGAGCAGGCAACTTGGCTTACATCTGTGTCGTGCTGGTGGCGTCTCACAGAACATCGTGACATTAATTCTATCCCGGCTTTGATACGTGTAGACGCCAGTAAATACAATTATTTAATTTAAAACATACTCATTCCATGAAAAATTTAATTTAAATATAGGTAGCTATTTTACAAAAGAGCCATCAAAAATAATTATTACCTGTATGTTTTAATCACGTGAATCACATAGTTATTCAAACATTCATCTTTACAACTAGGTGGGCCTAAATACTGCTAACCATGTCTGCTATGCTGAGTGTAGAAATTGAATACAGAACCTACTTTGGGGAAGACAAGAGGTTCACTCTTACTAGTCTAACATATATGATAGTGTCTGTATGTATTCGAATCCTTGTTAGAGATTTCAAATGTAGATTAATCATACATCATCCAAAAGGTTTGAGTTCAATAAATAATCGAGAAAAATTAAATTAGAGTGTGTTAAGTGTCTGAAAAAAACAATGAATGTTTAGGCTGAAGGGGAGGAGAGAGAATTGATCATTTTGCAATTCCATTTCTCTTTTCAAGATAAAGCCGTTAGAGTGTCTTTAAACTCACACATAGTCTTGTTTCCTTGATCAAATCGAAACTCCCTTTCTACTGTCGAACGCCTTATTAATAATATTATTGAAAATATCGAGTTCGAAATTAGTCGGATTGGAACCAGGCCCTCACGAGTACGGCAGTGCGGGTGGAGTCCCGGGCAGGTGGAATCAATACCACGCTATACGCTAGGCGTGGGGTCAGTGAGTCAGGCGTGCCACCTCAACATTCTTTACGACACTCTGAGCAGGGAGTCAGGCGTGCCACCTCAACATTCTTTACGACACTCTGAGCAGGGTGTCAGGCGTGCCACCTCCACATTCTTTACGACACTCTGAGCAGGGAGTCAGGTGTGCCACCTCAACATTTTTTATACATAGTCTGAGCAGGGAGCTAGGCGTTACACCTCAACATTCTTTACGACACTCTGAGCAGGGAGTCAGGCGTGCCACCTCAACATTCTTTACCACACTGAGCAAGGAGTCAGGTGTGCCACCTCAACATACTTTACAATCATTATGTTTTAGCAGGGGGTCAATGAGTCAGGCAAAACAATCTCACCTTGGGGAGTGTGTGTGTGTGTGTGTGGGTGTGGAGGGAGGGGGGTGGCGTGATGCCTCAATTTTACCAATGGTACCCAAGCTAATTTTTGAGTGTAACTACAACAAGTTACTTACATATTTTCGTTCAACACCAACCGAAATAAGCTATCATAGTCTTTCCATACCTGCATTTTGAAATTCTCAACCTTTTAATTCGGTTTGAATGATCTTTTGATACACCCCTTATATGCGGAGTAAGATTATTATTATTATTATTATTATTATTATTATTATTATTATTATTATTATTAGCACCGCGTATTACTACCCGTTCGGTTTATACGCACTTACGCTAATGTGTAATGGTAGGGTGATTGTGAGATGAAATGGAGGACCTACAGTTTAACGTGGATTCCGAACGACGGTGGAGGCCTGGCATTCCACACATTCACAAGATGTCTTGTCAGAGGTGAATGAAGGGTTTGGTAATCAGATAAATTTTTGCCGGGACCGAGGATTGAACCCCGGACCCCAGCACAGAATTCCAACACCTTACCCCTATACCGCCAGGTCACCCCGGAGTAAGATGAACACAGCCAGAGAAAACATGGAAAATTTAGTGAAATTAAAACTGCCAGGAAATATCTGGGAGCATTTTTTTTTTTTTTTT